>CAKALG010010754.1:0-11361 GCA_916700815.1 Helicolenus hilgendorfi
AATAAATAAATAAATGCAAAAAAGGAAAAAGAAGATGTGTTTATGTGCTGATAAATTAAATTGGAAAAAAGTTAGTAAATAACTGGAAATAACAGTCGAGGCAGTTAGTTGAGGTTAAAATAACAGGACTGAAATGCTGATGAAGCAAAGTAGCATCCTGTACCTGCATGGCTCCTTGTTTTGCTCCCTCACTGGCTCCGTGTTGCGCTCCGTCTCCAGTCGTTACGGTAATGAGAAACTGCTGTTTCTCAGCTGATATGTGACATCCACCCAACACCCCTCCACATCCAGCCTCAGTCTCACACTAGCAGGGTAACATCACTGATCATCGAGCATCCAGGATGTTGGACAACGAGGCGTTCCTGATGGAGACTTCTTCTCCAGGAGAGCTCACCCAGAACCCGCTCATTAAGGTCTGGATGCCCTGCAGCAGGAACGGACACATAGCTCAGAGACGCGGTAAGATGCAGCCGGCATCCGGCATGTGCTGCAAAGGATGCGACTGGGAGTTGCATCTGCTAATATTCTCCGTTTTTATTTTTTTAATCATATTACATTTTATTAATGTTTTCCTGGTTCCAGTTGATGTGCATCTGCTATAATATTCTCCTTTTTTTCCCCTTTTTTTTTTAAACCACATAAAAAAAAAAAAAATGTTCATGTTTTCATAGTTCCAGTCTGTCATAAAGATATTCTGTTATGTGCCATTTATGCACGGTTGTTTTAGATGCTGCGCACTAATAAAGTGCTGAATATTCTTGCCTTTTTTGTGCTGGGCATGTGTTGCATCAGCTTATCCAGTTTACCCCATAATATCACACGGACGAAGGGACATTTGAGCAGCTGTGTTTTTATTGAAGCTCTCAGTCTGGTTTGCTCTCTCTCTGTTGGTCGTCTTGTTTTTGCTGAGTCAAGCTCTTCTTTCTTTATTGCTGTTTCTTTTAAAACAAGCAGTCCAGTCCTGCATCTAAACACTAAATACCTGCTTCAACTGTATCTACTTATATATATTTTTTTTTTTGCCTAGTATACATAACTCACTGCAAGAGTCTCTTTAGAAATTAATCCTTTGTCCCATGTGGTGGTCTGTGAGGTGAGGGAGTGTCTCAGTGACCAAGAGGAG
This sequence comes from Helicolenus hilgendorfi, assembly GCA_916700815.1. NCBI lineage: Eukaryota > Metazoa > Chordata > Actinopteri > Perciformes > Sebastidae > Helicolenus > Helicolenus hilgendorfi. The sequence continues at coordinate 1,124 of CAKALG010010754.1, forward strand.
GACACTGTCCTGCAGGGACAAGTGCTGGTTTGGCATTTTGAGCCATAACTTTTAAACTAAAGTATTACAAAATTAACAATAATTAAATAAAGCAATTAACAATTTAAGGAAATTAGATGAAATAATTTGTCAGCAGAATTTAAAATGCTGTAGAGCTGCAATGATTAATCGATTAATCGCATGCCCGGTTCTTAAAGCCTGAAAACAGAGTCATGAGGAGGTGCAGAAGTCTAGTTATCACTCAGAACACTTAAATTACAATATGCTGAAAGGTTATTATGGAATTTTTGCCCAATGATGCCAAAGACATTCTACCTATTGCAGGTTTAAGAATAAGAACAAAATGTTTAGATAACAAAATGTCATTTACAAAAAACATCCTCAACGTTCAGAGATACAGCTTCCAAATTTCCCCGTACTTGGGAGCCCAGTACTGTATGCTTTACAAACAGATCTTTATTGTTCCCCACATGATGCTGCTGTCCGTAATTAACCATCCTGTGGCTCTGGCCAGCTTCCTCAGAAGTGCGTGAGGGTTGACAAATTGGAGACCTCACCTTCTGCTGTCTACATGTACATGCTGATCTCATCCTGGTATCCAGTCGTTTGTTCATTTGTCATCCCTTTATCTCATTCTCCTTAAGAGCTAGACTCGAGCCCCGATGGGACATTAATCTGAAATGCTGATAAAATGTTTCATGCTCTAGAGAAGCATGTGGTTTGTTTACTGTTTCTGTTGTTGTAGTAATGATATCTCCGCTCTCTGGTGAGTGATTTTCTGTAGTAATGTGAGTCACTGTCACGCAGAAGTGTTCTCACTATCTGGTGTAATTATTAGCAACTTTCAAGACTAATTAAACTCTTGCTGAATGGAATAATGTTGACAAGCCATGCTCAGCTAATTAAATGTGTGAGACGTGAGTTAAATCCATTAAAAGTCTGTGTTTCTCTCTCTCTCTCTCTTTCTCTCATACAGTGTGTATGACAAACTGCCCGACCCTCATTGTGACTGTTGGACTTCCAGCTCGAGGGAAGACTTACATTTCAAAGAAGCTCACGCGCTACTTAAACTGGATAGGTGTGCCAACCAAAGGTACCAGCTGCACCCCCATCACATACACACATATTACAGTATTTAATATTTACATATTACTTTACAGTAGAAACAAGCTACACTCCAATCTTTTTAAAAATACTAAATTTTTATCTGTAACAGAGTTCAACGTTGGCCAGTACCGGAGGGAGTGTCTGAAGATCTACAAGTCCTTTGAGTTCTTTCGTCCAGATAATGAAGAAGGGTTAAAAATCAGACGGTAAGTCTGCTCTGATTGGCCAACCACGAGCAGTGACGAGCCAACAGTCTGCAGGTTTTCATTACAACCAAAGACTTTACCCACTGATGACTCCATCAAGTAGAAAGGAGGAGGTCGTCTGTGAAGTCACCTGCAGAGGTGACAGGATGGAATGAAAACCTGCAGACATTTGTCTCTCTATGACATGATATACAGTTCATATACAGTAATTACATAATACTACAGTACTGTATCCTACAGTATTGGTATTTTATGAAAATAAATGCACTGGAGGAAAAGCTGAATGAAAAGTATGTAAGGCTGTGCTACTATTGCATGATATATATCTATATAACTATAGATCCGATGGCAACAAGTTATATTTCTGTAAATAATTCTGTAGTCCATTTAAGAAAAAGTATGTTTTTAGGACCTAAACTACTTATTTGGAAATTAAAAAAACAAAACACAAGTGAACATTAATGACATTACCCAAATTGTGTGAGTCTGAATTGAGTTGAGTCTCGTTCAACTTTAACTTATTGTGCACAGTTTTTTTTTTTTAACCCTTTTCTGCTCCCCTCCTCTTTGTTATTTTTGTCAGTATATGCAACATAGAAGATGTGTACATCATCTGAAAGCTGGGAACCTGAAGATTAATTTGAGATGCAGCTCAGCACCATGTGACAAGTTCAGAAATAATTGATTAAATAACAAATAATTGGTTGATTAATTGATTAATTAAAATAAATTGTGAACATTTATAAGGGTTTAGAAGATTATGATGGAAGTGTATGATGGCCATTCCCATGCTCTATTATGTATAATTGTTGGAGAATTTTTGGGTTGATAACATTTGTTACACAGATTTGGTGCTAAATGTAACCTTTTTTACCACTTGAGAATTAATAGAAATGATCAATAATCCCTCCAGAATACCACATTAAGACACCAAGACCTTGATGAACACAATAGAAAAAGCCATGCTGTGATTTGGTATCAAAAACTTTTGACATTTGGAGATTTCTGCAAGAAATGCATTTTTCGGCAATTGGATGGCGATCACTTCTGTTCGGTAAACTGCTCAGAAACCCCCTTATTGTCAATATACCTGGGAAAGCCATCCATCCTCTGAATGCCCTAGGTCTCTAGTTTGTGGTTGTAAAGTTCATTGTACTATAATTTGTGTAAGCCATTTATAATTCAAGGATGTCTCATATTGTTTTTCACATGAAAAATGTCTACAACACACCACCTAAAGATAAGATTGAAATGTTTACAGTGTGCCAGCCTAAATTAAAGTTCAGCAGTCGATGTAGTTGGGTAACAAATGTTACAGATCTTTGCAGTTCACTGACTCTGTGCCTGCTGTCCTTCCACAGTCAGTGTGCTTTGGCAGCACTTAATGATGTTCGGCAGTACCTGAGTGTCGAAGGAGGACAGGTGGCGGTGAGTCCTCGATGCTGTCCCTAAGTTCACCATGGCAAATGATCATAATATCAATACATCAGCTGTTCATCAGAGCTGCATAAGGATCTTTTTACCTGCTGTTTCAGGTGTTTGATGCCACAAATACAACAAGAGAAAGAAGAGGGACCATCGTTAAGTTCGCTGAGCAGAATGGGTTCAAGGTACGTTAACCAAGGAAGGGTTTTATCATATTCAATCAGTCATCTTGACTTGATGGCCTCTGCGTTTACTATATTGTTTTATCAATGCAGGTATTTTTTGTGGAGTCTGTGTGTGAGGACCCAGATGTCATTGCACAAAATATAGTGGTAAGCCTTTTCTCTGTTTATTCTATGCAGTATAAATCATTGAAAACACAATAAGCAAACAATGTACTGTTTTTATTTTGTCACGCTTCCTAACATAAAGTATGTATAGAAGATGGAACCTGCCAAAATTAAATAAATAAATAACTTGATAAATAATAAATAAATAGATCATTAAATATAGCAAATATAATATTAAAAATAAATGTAGCCATTAATTCATTCATAAAATGGGACATAAGTTGATATTTCAGTTTTAATTGTATGTACTTTATTTATCTTTATATTATTTCCCTTATTTATTTACTCTACTGTTTAATTTTCCCTTTTATTTATTTATGTATTTATTTTCCATAAATTTTTAAATGTATTTATTTATTTTTGCATTTATTGTTTTTATTAATTTTATATTTATTTTTAAATGTATGTATTTATTTATTTATTCATTTATTCATGCATTTATGCACAATTTCCCCAAACTTATTTTAGCTAAATTGTCATATTTATTTATTTATCGAGTCATTTATTCATTTATTATACTCCGTCCTCCATACTAATGATAACGTGACATTGCAATGTTTTTTGGGCATTTTCACACTGGCATTTTAGTCCAATATCAAGAGCAGCTTAACTTAAAATTTGGTCATATGAAGGCTTAGTCAGAGTCGAGGTGTAGAACAAGAAGACTGGTTCAGATCTAAACAAACAATCTCCATGAGAAAAAGGCTGAAAGCAGTGTCAGCACTTCCTCTTTTCTCTGCTCACATCCTCTCTCTGTGTTTCTCCCTGTGTAGCAAGTTAAGTTGAGCAGTCCAGACTACATACACTGCAACACAGAGGAGGCCATTGAAGACTTCATGAAGAGGATCAAGTGTTACGAGTCCTCCTACCAGCCTCTGGACGAGGTTCTGGACAGGTGAGGAAACACAAAATGACTTCAGATCAGATTAAATTACCTCCTCAAGATCGCAGACAGTTGACTGAATCTCTTGCTCCAGGGATTTGTCCTACATAAAGATCATGGATGTGGGCTGTCGTTACCTGGTGAACCGCGTCCTTGACCACATCCAAAGCCGAATCGTCTACTACCTGATGAACATCCACATCACGCCACGCTCCATCTATCTGTGTCGCCACGGGGAGAGCGACCTCAACATCAAGGGAAGGATCGGAGGAGACTCTGGCTTGTCCGCCAGAGGAAAAGAGGTGTGTGTTTGTGTGTGTGGTGAGTCTGTATGAGAGCCCGAGTCATGTGTGAGTTTAACACTAGGACCACCAGGGGTCGCTCTATACCTAAAACCGCCAAAGGGTAAAATTGACTCACTATAAGAATGAATTGATTTTCAAGGTACAACGTGTACAACAAAATGCTATAGTTGTAGTCCGTTTATGCTACTCACACCAACAGTCACAATCAACCCAGGACATACCGCTCTGTCCTGAAACCTCCCACCATCAGACTATTCTCCATTCAATGCAACAAGTCTAATGCCAGATTTACATTCATAAATCCCTTTCTCTTTCCCTGGTGAATTTTTTTTTTTTTTTAAATCTGTCTTTCTCTTGACAATTTTTAACAATGGGTGGTACTACGTAAGACACTTTTAGGAAAAGTCACAGACTGGGGGACATATGTTTACATATGATTGAAAAACAGCCGCGGGTAACTTTTACCGTTGGTGGTTCTAGTGTTAAAGATTCAGTAGGCAGAACGTTTTTGGCATCATTGGGCAAAAATCCATAATAACCTTTCAAAATATTATAATCCAAGTGTTCTGGGAGATAACTAGACTTCTCCACCTCCTCATGGCTCTGTTTTCAGGCTTTAGAAAGGTCATTCAGAGAGAGAGCGTTCCTATAGAACCTAGAACCCTAGAACCTCTGGTCCAAAAGATATGTCAGTATGGTTTTTGAAGAGAAATTATTGTTCTCATTGGATGGATTTGGTCTCTTGCGTTCTAGTTTGCCAAAAGTCTGGGGAAATTCATCCAGGACCAGAACATCAAAGATCTAAAAGTGTGGAGCAGCCAGATGAAGAGGACAATCCAGACAGCAGAGTGCCTGGGAAGGCCATACGAACAGTGGAAATCCCTCAACGAAATAGATGCTGTATGTTGATTCACGTATTAATCAAAATGAATACAACAGCCTCTAAGCATTTGTTCACTCAAGCTAAACATATCTCCTCCCCTCTTTACAAAGGGTGTATGTGAGGAAATGATGTACGAGGAGATCCAAGAGCATTACCCTCTGGAGTTTGCACTGAGAGACCAGAACAAGTACCGCTACCGCTATCCTAAAGGAGAGGTGATAACCTGATTCTTCCAGATGTCTCGTAGCTATTCTTTAGCAGTGAATGGATTTGTTTGTGTCCAGTTAACTGTTTTTGATGGCTCTGTGTTTTTCCTATCAGTCCTATGAAGACCTGGTGCAGCGACTGGAGCCTGTGATCATGGAGTTGGAGAGACAGGAGAATGTTCTGGTTGTTTGTCACCAGGCTGTCATGCGTTGTCTTCTTGCATATTTTCTGGACAAGACTGCAGGTATGAAGGACTTACAGTAGGTAATATAAACAAAATTGTAAAGTGTATAAACATATTTTAATTATTTACTGATTTATGATAGTATATTATATCGAACATTTTCATGGAAAATGTCATAGTATAGTATGTCGAAAAATTCCATTAAAAATATCATAGTATAGTATATGGAAAAGTTTCATGGAAAAAAAAGTCATAGTATAAGATGTTGAAAAATTTCATGGAAAAATGTCATAGTATAGTATGTCGAAAAAAGTCAGTGTAGTATGTTGAAAGTTCATCCTTGAGTCCAAGGCGAGATTTCGCGATCACAGATGGGTACAGATAACCCGAAAACATAATTCTTCCGGCGATGGCTGTCAGCGGCACAGAGGCATACAAATATTTTCTTTGGTTAAATTGCAACATATCAAAAAGCCCCATTTGCAGCCTTAAATGAAAATATGCAGTACACATTGACCCTGAAACTTCAAAGATGTTTCATAACTTTCTGTCTTTGTCTTCACAGATGAGTTGCCTTATCTTAAGTGCCCTTTGCACACGGTGTTGAAGTTGACCCCCATGGCTTACGGTGAGTTCTGTCGTAGGCTGATATTGACATGTAATATTGACTATTATTATTCTTCCACACTAAGTAACCCAAAAATGCAATTTTTTGTAGCATTATTTTGTCTGAAACATAATAGGATAACTGTTTTTATTTCTTATTTGCACTCCAATATAGGGATGTTAACCGACATTAAGAATTTTGACCGTTTAATGCCATCAGTTTAAATATTAAAAATTAAATAATAAGCTGAGCACTAATAAGCACTAATCTTGTCGGTTAACGAGAGTCGGCTACCGGTTTGAGAAAAATTCAAAATTAGCATCCCTACTGCCACCTAGAGACAAATATTACGAGCAAAGATAACTTCACAAATGATCTCTACTTGCTTTAACTATTAATAATCCTTACTTTCCTTATTCTTCCTCAGGATGTAAAGTGGAGTCGGTCTATTTAGGCGTGGACTCAGTGAACACACACAGAGACAGACCAGAGGTAGGTATCCCAGGCAGCACTCAGAAATGTCTCTCAGCAGACGACGTAGACAACTTGAATCCGCTGCCGGTGTGATTCCCCTCACAGCGTTTTCCCTCCAGCTCATCCGTCACCGGAGACTTCATCGGATTCGGGAGAATGTCTCGCAGTAAACGCCTCAACTGTAAAAGCCCTGTGTGACTTTTTTTAATGATTTCTGGAGAGACACATTGCATGTCTTCCATTGTATTTAGTCTGCTGATCCGTCCCGCTCTTCTTATTGCACAGAAAATGTAAATCTTTCACACATGGCAGAGGAAACTGCGTTCAGTCTTCACCCAGCAGTGATCCCCGACAGCAATCAAGACAACTGTGACATCACTTACCATTGACATTCCTACCTCCATCCTGTCAGCTATGACTTTCTCTCATTTAACTTTTGTCTCTCAGTCAGAGCAGCCGGCCCTGAGAGCTCAATGCACATAACACAACATAAGAAAGCACATGAAATGAGACAGAACGCGGCAGTGAAGTGAGAAAACACGACCAAATACAGAAACTCTGCAAATCACACAGAACACAACAGAAATGAGTTCTAAAACAAAAAGTTGTAGTCACTTAATAAAATTAACTAATTTACCTTTTTTTTATCGAAAAATTATTGCATGCTTCAGAATTTTATTGGTAAACTAGTGATCAGCAAAAGGCTAACACTACATTAACAGCAGATATCTGAAATAATATCTGAATCGGATTGTTAAAAGGGAAAAAAAAGTCTGTTTGCTCATTTTCCAATTCAGTAACTTCATGAGCAACAATCCACAACAAGTAGCGTGTCCCAGTTATGTTCATCACTTTTCTGTTGTGTTCTGACTTGCAGCATCTCTGTATTTGGTTGTGCTTTCTCACTTTGCAGCTTTTTTCCCTAAATTCTGCACACGTGCTGTCAAATTGGTGAAGATATTTTCTTAATTTGCTTGTGTTTTGTTTAGTTGCAGTGCATCGAGTTCTCAGGGACCAAGTATTTCCCTCCGTTTTACATCTCTGTAGAAACTACATAACTGGAATCCAGTTTTTGGACAATTCACTCAGTTTTGTGCGTGTGTGTGTACTTGTGTGTCTACATTTGTGAGGACTAATTTGACTTGGATTTTGGGAGTGAGGGCATTTTTTAGGACATTTGGACTGGACCTTCAAAGGGCTGTTTGAGGGTTTAGACTTGGTGGTCAAGTTTAGAATTAGGTTTAAGTTCAGTTTAGGGTAAGGGGGCTAGGAATGAGGTTCCTCACAAGTATAGAAATACAAACGTGTGTGTGTGTGTGTCAGAATAAATGGTGAATGGAGAGAACATGACAACAAACCATTAATGTTTTTAAATGTGTCTTAAAATACCATATAGTTTTTATCATTGTTTTTTTAATAATGAACGTTGCCTTGATTTGTATTAACATAACGCCTGTTTTTTATAGTTATGTATATAAGTAGCAAATACATTTAATCTCAACGTATATTATTGCTGCATATGAATTGACACACAATATAATTTTCAATCCAGTAATTGTTGCTTTTTTTAAGCTAAACTTTGTCTGTTAAAACTCGTTTTCTGCTCTAATGTGAAGGGTTAATCTGTTAATGCCCACCAACATTTTAATCACTAGACCTCAACTCGAATCAAGATGTTTACTGTAAATTACTAATAGTGTTAACCGGTTGTTGGAGAACAGACATGCTTGAATTATTTCATCAAATGTAACTTATCTTTTTTATCTTTTTTGTGTTGTGAAGATAATTGTAAATATAAAATCTAAATTGGAAAAACAAAAAAATCCCTCTTTCTCCTGTTACTTTCTTCTGGTGAAAACATCAGTGAGCAATCATTTTGTCACTCAATGATTAATGTATCTATAAGTACAGTTCTTTATATGTCACACATCAGTGGTGGTTGAGCAAGACATAAAATGATTTGTCTCAATAAAGCAGTAAGTATTTTATTAATAGTTATCTACAGTAAAATACTGACCTCTGCATTACCTGCTTAAAGTCACTCGTTGGAATTAATCATTTAGATGCACTTAAGAACTCTGAACTGTGAGCATGTTTTAATGTAAATCTGCTTTTAAGATGTATTTTATGACACAAACTGTAATTTCAAAACCACTGTAACTTCATCCACAAGGTCCATTCATATATTCTATGAATACTAGATGAAAGCATGAATTCTGCCTTAATTAAACTAATTGTATCCGAGTCATTTTTACTGTTGATCAAGATGTGAATAACAAGAAGTAGTCAATGAACAAAATATGTAAATGTCAGATAAGTAATGTAGGATTATAACTCAGTCCTTTTCTCTCATCACTGTTTCAGAATGTGAAAGTGAAGCGCACCGCAGAAGACGCTCTGCAGACGGTCCCTGCTCACCTCTAACCTCCTGCACTTCCTGTTCCAGCCGCAACCTCATCAGACTTTCTGTTTGGTCCTCTGAACTCTATTATTGGACCGGTCCTTTTCAACTGCCCAGACTCAAACTGTAAAGCACTTTCACTAGAAATGTAATCCATTTTTATACGTCTGTGCTGTAGCTCAACTCCCAGTGAGGAAAAACTAAGGAAAATGCCAATATTTTTGATATGTGGGTATACTGTTATTGTTGAATTGATGATATTCCCTTAACTTAACTTTCTGCACCTTTTTCCATGATCACATTTAATATCTACTGTATTTTGTGCACTGTGTATACTGCCATATGCTCCCAGTGTTTCTGGAGATGGTTTTACTTTATGAATTATCATTACCCCCCCAAACAACTGTAACTACTTCAGTTAAGATGCTCTTGATCAAAGTACTTAAAAAACACAAACAGTTGTTGAATTATATTAAAAATGCAGCCATTGTGCTCGGTGTATGTACCCTGAGTAAACAAAGATTAATATAAATCTTAAAACATTCCAGTGGTGAAGATAAAATCCTTTCACCACAAAGAATGGAAATAGCATTGTAAATGCAACACAATGCACACAGATGTAGCTTGTGTTCTGTAATCAGAAACCAAAAAGGATTTTTCGGATGGACTTTGTGGGGCTTCAGTTTTTAAGAAATACAGTGAAACGCTATGACAAATCTTCAGTCATTAAGTCTGTCACTTATAAAGGCAGCATGTGATTTACCAATGAATTTATTGTTCAAACTAATGCCTGTCTGATGCCGTGCAAACTGCACACGCATGTTTGTTTGTTGTACATTTTGTGTGTGAATCAACATGTATTATAAGGTATGTGATTCTTTGGAGAACTGCAATTTCTGTAATGTTGTACATTTGATATTGTATATTACTGTACTGAAAATATGATTCCAAATGCCTTGTTTCTCTCCAGCTGTGAAAATCTGAATAAACCTCCAATGTTTGGGGTAGAGTCTGAGCTGTGGTTTGTGCTTTTATTTATTTTTTTAAATTCACAAAAATACAAAGAATAATGTTTTTTATTTATCTTCACTTTCAGTAAGTATATCTATTTGAATTATTTCAATCTATAATAGGGTTTATTCTGTGGACTTGTGTACTAATACAAGAAACGTGCACCAATTGATTGCCTTTGTGGTTTAACATCTG
>CAKALG010010755.1:0-11313 GCA_916700815.1 Helicolenus hilgendorfi
AAGATAGTTTCACATTCATTATTTCCTTGTTAAACTTTGGTTGACTTTTAAATTAGATGTTGAATTATACAAACATAACAAGGTTATGTGGCATAATAAAGCATTCATTTTTAATGTTTCATCTACCAACTCTCTGTCATATTGCCAATTAACCCAAATGTTCGCCAGCAAAACAATATTTTACCACAACTGCCCAGCAACAACTGTACAATTTACTCATGAACATCACCACTAATGTACAACCTAATCACATCAGAAAGTGCTGTAGCTCTGCTTGTGGGTTAACTGTGGGTTAATAACAAATTAGTCAAGGAATTATATTTTGGACCTCACAGATTCAAACCACATTTTGAAGTTCTAAAAGTCATTGAAGGAATTGTTCATTAGCATTTGTTTAAAAAAAAAAAAAAAAAAAAATCAGTTGTGCTCCAGCATATTAAGCATGCATATCAGAGGATTGCAAAGCACTTCTTTGTTGGTCTGTATGCTTGCATCCCTGTGAGAGTGAAGGTGCGGCGAAGAAAAGTTCATACTCATTTCATCCAGGCTTTGGTCTGTAATGGGGCTTTGTTGCCTTCACCTTATCACACTGAAATGTTTTTGCCAATCACAATAAGCCTCCTCTATCACTCTGTGCTCATTACAAAAGTAGTTGTACGGCATCCACTTTTCCGCAGTACTTAAGAGGACAACTTTGCCAAGAATGGTGAGGTCTAAAACTTTTCTAGCTAAATAATGCCTGGCATGTCCCAGTGTGATCAATGCCATTGATTTAATTTGTCTCAGAAGACCAGCTGGTATGCCCTCAAGCTTCTTTCTGCCGTAAGATGCTGGCAGTGTTGGAGCCACACTCCATGCATGTGGTTGGAATAACCTGAATGTGCAGAGTTAACCAGCTAAGATAAGACCGCATTGGTCAGAGTATTTCCTGATAAATATTATGGCCTGTTGCCCATTTTCTACTGGTTTCACCAATGAATATATTCCACTTCAAACTGAGAAAATGGTGCAGTTTACAGCAGTAATCAATAACCTTTATAACATGTCTGTCACAACTGCTTAGTTCTAGGGGTGGGAATCACCAGAGGCCCCACGATACGATACTATCACAATACTTAAGTCACGATATGATCATATTGCAATTTAAATTAGTATTGCGATAAGATATATTGCGATTTATTACCTTTTTTCAACTGCAAATTATGCAGTTTATAAACATCTGTTTTATCTAATAAAATACAATTTTGACTCTGTTCATCTCAGATGTTTCATTCACATAAGTTGAGGTCAGAGGTCAAGGGGCCTCTTTGAAAATGGCCTGGCATTGCATGGCGTTTTTCTCGCCAAAATTTAGCATAACTTTGGAGCATTATTTAGCATTATCCCTGACCACCTAAAATGACATAGTTGGTACTAATCGATTCCTTAGGTTTTCATATGATACCTTCATTACAGCTTTAAGACGGAGCCCGCTACAACCTCTGAAACATGGAATGGCATCGGATTGTGAAGAGCTTAGTTTATATAATGAAATATTGATACTTGACATCCGTGAATCGATACAATATTGCCTCAAAAAATATTGCGATACTATGCTGTTTGGATTTTTTTTTTCCCACCCTTACTTAGTTCCCTTTCAGTAGATGTGCATAGTGGGGAAGCCAAATGGCCTCATAAAGGATATGCGTGCCTTTCATAGTCATATCATAGCCCTGTCAAAAGTCTGGCTGACATCACCCAAGTGTCAAAACTGTATGAGGTCTTATGAACTTGTGACTATACTGTGCTGTGCTGTATTGGTGTTGGAGTTGGGTGTTATATGGCAGCGCCAGCAGGGTTGTCAGCCCGGATGTAGTTACTCTTCAAGACTAATTCCTCACTCTGTCATCTCTTCACCCCAGAGACAGAGATGAGCAGCAGGTAAACTGCCCCTTTCAGAGACCACGTTCCACTGGGCAAACTGGGTTTTAGTGTTAAGCGCAGAAGGTTCCCTCTGAGGATTAATCCTCAGGGCATTGTCGGTGCTCTCTTGTCTCCTTGTAGAGAAACGAATGGCAGGTTAGCCGCGCCTCTAGGAGCCTGGAACCCACTGGTCAAAGAGAGTCTTGGGTATAGCGAGCTCCTATGGGGAGGCTAGCCCAAAGCCTTTGAGATCAGTGAATGAAGGCAAGATGCCAGCCCTTTGGAGAATGCATGCTGTTCTCAACTGATCTGTGCAACTAGGTGCAACAGCCACCGGTGGATATTATACCTAATTAAGATTCTATTTTGTTTGTTTTTTACATTCAGCTGGTCAGGATGAATCAGCAGAATGAGCTGTTCCTATATAAACTCTAGGGCTGCACCCTCTAAGTCGATTATTCGTCTAATCGGTCATTTTGGTCTCAGTCGACTGAGATTTCTTTAGTTGATTTGTCATTTTTTATGCTTTTTTCATGCTGCATGACTTGTTTCTGAGAACCTCATGAGCACATCTCTCGTAAAAACAAGATTTTAAGTGATGCTTTTGAGTGATTCTTTGTGGAGAAACTAAGTTTAACAGATTTGTTGATTAAATCAGCTAATCGATTTGTCAAACAAAATCATACGAGTGTTAGTTGACTAAGAATCTCATTCGAGGACAGCCCTCATAAACTCAATCATCTGCTTACAAACCTGTATGTTAGATATTCACTATGACGGTGTTCAATGAGACGTCACAAGCAGCATCCTCCTTGTTTGAGTCGTACGCCCTCTTTACCCTACTGCTGTTACACATGTCAAACCACTGTACATGTCTGTGATTACTAGTTATTATTACAGTTAATCGGGATTAATCGCAAATTAATCACACATTTTTTTCTATTCAAAATGTGCCTTAAAGGGAGATTTGTCAGGTATTTCATACTCTTATCATCATGGGAGTGGTTAAATATGCTTTTTTTATGCAAATACGTATATGTATATATTAATTATTTAAATTCAATTAAAAACACAAAACAATGACAAATATTGTTCAGAAACCCTCACAGGTACTGCATTTAGCAAAAAAATGGCAAAACTCAAGCCCGACAGGCAACAACAGCTTTCAGTGTACTGACTTGACTATGACTTGCCCCAAACTGCATGCGATTATCATAAAGTGGGCTTGTCTGTAAAGGGGAGACTTGTGGGTACGCATAGAACCCATTTCCATTTCCATATCTTAAAGTCAGAGGTCAAGGGCCCCCTTTGAAAATCGCCTAAATTTAGTGCAAGTTTGGAGCCTGATTTAGCCTGCTTTGCGACAAGCTACTATGACATGATTGGTACCAATGGATTCCTTAGGTTTTTTTAATTTCATATGTTGCCAGTATTTTCACTCTAGCTTTAAAAATGAGCCTGATATAACCTAAAAAATCGCAAGTAAAGAAATTGGTGGTGTTAAAATAAATTTGCGTTAACGTGTTCTTATCGCGTTAACTTTGATAGCCCTAATATTTACATAATGTAGAGAGAGAAAGACAGAATTCAAAAACAATTCTAATTACAGATCTTTAAAAGCAATGGATGAAGCATTTCAACCAGCACTTTTTCTAAGTAGATATCTGTGCATTTACTTTAGACCAGTGAAAGACTGAAAGTGGATACTGTTGACACTGGCTCCAATTAGTGTTACAGCTATCGCCTTGCTATATCATCTAAATGATCAAACTCTTGAAGGGGGCCTGATTTGTATGCAAAAGCCAAATCTGGTTAACCCAAAATAACATAAACAAGGGCTCCCGTGATCACAAAACTAGAGTTATAATGCATAACTATTGTTTTTATATTTTTGTACAATTACACAGGTAGCAATTAATCTATAAAAGCAGATGGATACTTGAAAAGATGAAAAAAACGTTCATATTTGTCGACCTGAAAGACGGAGAAAGATGTTAACAGAGAGGAGGACCAGTGACATAGAAGCATTTTTCACAACCAGCTGCTCAGGTACAGTATATTAGACGACGTGGAGAAGAGGGCTTGGCGACCCGTGTCCTCCACCTTTCAAATCCCATCTCCCTCAATGAAATCAGGTGTCAAAGTTTGCAGGGGATGTAGTGAAAACAAGCCAAACTCGATCACGGCTGGAGCTGTCACAGCTGTTGAGATGGCTGATAAAATAACCTAATAAAGAAGAGAGTTGTCTTCAGCTCTGCGCTGCCATTGTGGACAGCAGGCCAGAAACATTTTACAGTGGCATCCGTGCATGAGATTGTGAACGAGTAAACTTGCTGGACTTTTTTAAAGCACAGCAATAAATCTGTGTGGTGTGTATTGAACAACTCGAGGAGCAGCACGGAGAGCGTTATATTATTACAGAATACAGATATAAAAAGGTTGTTTTGATACCAAACCGATGATAATGGTAAATTCTGAAACCTTTGGAAGATTGATTTGAATTTGAAGGAAAGCGAGTGCTCTCCAATAAACAGTGATGTGTTGACGTATTACAATAAGACACAAGCAATTTCAGTTATTAGTTCTTAAGATTTTACATCTAAAAAAGAAATTGTCTTTGCTGAGAACACACATCTGCAGTTAGGATTTGAGGATTGAAACATGCCTCTGTCCTAGTCTTCTGAAAACTCCGGGAGATTTCAAGACTTCATCATGTCCGTAGAACTGCTAACAGCCATAAGATCATAACTGAGGCTGGGGACCCTGCAGAGAATATTTGTTTTCCTGCAATTTCACATCTTTCAAATGTCTTTTACGGCTGAATTTCGTTTTCTCCGTTATACTGTATGACACAGGATACAAATCACAGTCTCTTATTTTTATGTGACTCTGTATTAGTTGCAGAGTACTCCTATCTGTTCATTCTAAAACCATTATATTAAAATATCTAGAATGAGTAACTGTCATAATTATAGTAACCAAAGTCATGTTCTCAAGGTCAATGTGTGCAACCCGTTCTTATTCCCAACTCGTCAAATACGGACGCTTGGAGTAGCCCTCGGCGTCATATACCGAAGCACCCTTTAGCACCTGTATGAGACACACTGGGCTTTCAACTGACTTCAGTGTAAACCCATCCGCTTCATTATTAGAGGGTCGGAGCATCTGACGTTGTATAAAGAATGAGAAAGTATACTTAGGGAGGACTTACACCCACAGACCTACACCCAGGAGACCGCTGTTAGTGTCCCGTGTGTAACCAAGTCAAAGTTGACTTATTTTACCTAACGTCTGTTACATAACTTACATACTTAACTAACGCCACATATGTAAGTTACGTAACAAACAGATTTTCCACAACAAGCGTTCTTTATTTAACACTAACCATGATCTTTGTCTAAACCCAACCAAGTAAACCTAAAAACTAAACCTACATTGGAAGTTTATTTAGAAAAGACACTGTATGAATATAACAGGTGGAAGCAACATCTCCTGTGAACACAGAAGTTTAGACACTATGCATGTAAAGAGCAGAAACTGACACGCCGTTCCTGAAATGACCAAATGCTGGTATTTGACGGGTTGGGAGTGAGAATGTGTTGCTTTGTGAGTACTTTGCTGTTTTCTGTAATTATCCATCCCAGGTTCACTGAAAGAAGAAGAGGATAGAATCATAAAAGCATACATATTGTTCATATTTGCCATAATCACAACTTGCCAAAAACACAAAATGTAGACATCCTGTAAAGTCGTGTAAAGCCTGTCACAGCAGCAGTAGATTCAAGAAAAACACAGTGTCTTTTTGCAGACTGATCAAGGGCATGTTTTCCTCTGGGGATGGGAGATCAGGGGTCATGGTTCCCTCACTTTTCAAAATCCTATTTTGGTCTCCCTCACTTTTAAGGTTTCAGTTTGATGTACTCACTAAAATCTCTCGAAACAGAAACTTTCTACTGTCCAGCTGCCAAAATCCAGAGGAAAGAAGAGAGGAGCTGATAAAATTGATATGTTCGAGGTTCATAGTTTCATTAGCTTTATAGTCACCGGCGGGTGATTTGCTGGCTTTTTTGACCCAGGTTTCGCCTCTCAGGCTCCATATAAGCCTCCTGCTCTACCCTTTGATTGGTGGTTATGACTGCAGCCTGAGAGGAAGAACCTGCAGGTACTAGTGCATTAATAATATTGCACTTTACATGCATTTCTTTTTCTGTTTGAAGCTACTATTAATTTTGAAAGCCTTAACCAATTCCATTATAAGTTAAAACAGCCAAGTTACTGGATATGTATAGGATTGGGCGATTGGACGAATATATCAGCTATCAGCGATTGCTTGAGTACATTGCGTTTGTTTTTTCTACTTACTTTTTCATATGTCACCTGTCACCTCAACATCTGAAAGCCAGTCTAATTATTGCTTCCTTTACAAGTCATTAGATGTGATTTAATATATCCATTGTGAAATTGATTGATAATTGACTGATAGATTGCCCGTGAATCATTTTAAGTTTGATGACATCAATCATCCCACTCATCATAGTTACAGATGTAACTTCTATCAAAGAGAAATGTATCTTGCAATACCGCTGCTCTAATAGCAGGTTCGCTGCAGTGCTGACATTTAGTCTAGAATACACAAAATGTGCTCTTGATATACAATTCCAACACTATGGCAGCAATTAATGGTAGTAATGTCCTCTATTTATTACCCGCTATGCCAGTACATTTATCTGTGATGGGTATGTAACATGAAGCCAAATGTGTCTTGATAACAATTTACCTGCTCATTATACGTTATATTCTGGTCTACTACATATCCATAATGTCAGAAAACACAATCCCTTTCAAACTATAAATACAACATTGACATAATTCATGTGGCGAGCTCTGTGAGGCACACCTAATCCTGGCTCCTCTTTAACTGTCCTCCCCCTGTTACGTTATAAGCTGATACTTGTTCACAAATGAGACCCGAGTGATGCCATTAATTGTGGGCCGAGATCAATTGTTAAACTGTTATTTTAGCCACTCGTCTAATTTCAGCAGTGAGAGAGGGTTGGGGATAGCGGGGAGGAGGCAGAGGATGACACCACAAGGCCATAACGAGTTGTGTCTTGGCCATTAATCAATGCCTTCCACACAATTTGCTGTCTGTGAATTGGGACTGACCTGTCTCAAGGGTCACTTGCCAATTTTCGGCTGCAGTCAGCCCGCGTCGCGCTGAGCTCTGTGCTTATGCCCAGTGTTCCTTTTGAGTGATTCCATCTTTAAGATCATGGCTGCCGCATTCCTCTCTCTGTGAGGGTGATCTCATTCTCACCGAAGGCACTCCTCCTACACAACGGCACTGGGGATATAGGGAGGTTATTTACCACTGCTAATGGTGGTTGATTGTGTGTGTGTGCCTTTTATGGTTTTGCTCATTCATGTGTAGCACTCTATTCCTATATGCAAAAGGCTGCAGTATACTGTTCATAGCCCAAAAGACCATTTCCCAGAAAAGATTTGTCAATGGGACAGAATGTTGCAGTGGTGTCAATTAAATATTGTCTCAGATCATCTGAAGACAGCTTGGTGTATCTGAGGAGTTTCATCTCATCATGAAAACTAAAAAGAAAATACTTTACATACAACATAATTATATTTGTGTAACCGTAGACCAATTTGCTATGTCCGCCTCCCTTAGTTACTGTTGCTATGCCTGTCAAGCTTTCCCTTCTCGCACATCACATTTGCAAACATAAAAGATGAAGATGGCAGATTAAAAACGTGAAATTCTTAGTAATTTGTGAAACAATGGGTCCTTGATTTCAGACACTGGTAGAAAAAAACAGGCTGCTCATTTCTAGCTGGCAGCTGTTGATTTTCCCGTCGACTGCTCATAAATCCCCTTATCTTCAATATGGCTAAGAAAGACATCCATCCTCTGAATGCCCCAGGTCTATAGTTTGTGATTGTAAAGTTTCATGAGGCTGTGATTATCCTAGAGGTCACAAAAGGTCATTTTATACGTCAAGTTTCAAAAAATGGTCTCACTACAATGAAATGCAACTATGGGGACTAACATCATCACACATGATGAATGAATACAAATGGGCTCATTGGATCCACAAGGGTCTCAGCTTTACAGTGATACACAATTTATGCAATTCCAAGTCTGTTTAGGAACCTAAGTATTCAGAAATATTATATATATAATACACCATTTTACATTCTGCAAAAATAACACATACACTGCATTCAAAAACTGCATGGTTTTTGCCCCAAACTGGATGTGATTATCATAAAGTGGGCATGTCTGTAAAGGGGAGACTCGTGGGCACCCAGAGAATTTTAAAAATTTAGCCCAAATTTGGAGCGTTATTTAACGTTGTTCCCGACAAGCTAGCATGACATGGTTGGTACCAATGGATTCCTTAGGTTTTGTAGTTTAATGTCTGATATCTGTACCATCACTCTAGCTCTAAAACTAGAACCTACTACAGCCTCTGAAAGACAGTAAAGACGGTCGGTCTCAGAGGGTTAAAATGAGAATCTTGTAAAATGGGTCTTAAATGTTCACTTAATGACACTACTCCTTCCACATCAATTTTGAGAGCCAATTATAATCTCATATTAAATGTTTTTTAACTTATAGTTCTACCTCTGTGAAGAAGCCACTGTCTGACAACTGTCTTTTTAAAAAAAAAAAGCTATTGATCTCACCTGGTGCCAAAAAGTGCAGTCTCTCTCCAGGTGAAACACAGTCACAAAGGCTGGTATTTTGTCTGCAGAGTATAGACGTATTCCTCCTATATTATAGACTTTTACTGCATCAGGATGTAATGTGAAACATATGAAACATGGTGCATTTTTGGGGCCGGCAGACAAACGGTGTGCTTTATACAAGCTGCTGCGGTCACAACTAAAAAGGACCTTTGATATCAGTGCTACATGGCCGACCAAATCACCTCTATTGCATTCATCAGTAGAGCAGTGTGAGCTACAGGTCCACTCCGGCCTCTTCCCATTACAACCCCGGTGGTGAGATTAACCTGCCAGCTTGAAAAAAGACACAAGATTGCCCATAGGTTTCTTTTTCTGCCTTCTCTCTTCTCACCGCCCCCCTTTTAACTCACAGTAAAGGTACAGAGATTCTCACATGTTGATTGTAATTGGTTTGAATGAGGATGTGCACATTAAAGGTAATGGTGTTTTAAGATATTTTAATTTTGTATGATGTGTAATTGAAACAAGATGCTCCAGTGCTTAAGGGGTATCTAATTAAAAAGGGTTACCCAAAACATCCTGAAAACACTGGTGAGGGAATTGAGGAATTAATTAGATACATACGTTTGCAAACACAAAGCCGGTGAGATAGAGGATGGTTATTATTGTTTTGTAATATATTTGATTGAGTTATACACCTGTTGGGCGCATACAGTTTGCTGAAGCTTTGGTTTGGATTAAAGTAATACATTTCCAGTGCAAGCAACATGTGTCTACTCTAAATGCTGTGTTGCATCCAGGGAAAACATAATACCCTGCAGGACTTACTGTATATCTGACCTGTTCACTAAGGGCCATTGCAGCATGTTCGGCATGTGCAGGCGCAATGTCAAGTACTAACTATGACTTGCCCCAAACTGTATGTGATTATCATAAAGTGGGCATGCCCTTTCTGATAAGCTAGTACGACATGGTTGGTACCAGTGGATTCCTTAGGTTTTTTAGTTTCATATGGCGGTATCTTCACTCCAGCAAAACTGAGCCCGCTACAACCTCCGAAAGATCGATTGCGTTAAAGAAGTGTAGTGGTGTCAAAATGAGTTTGCGTTAACGAGTTATGATCAAGTTTACTTTGACAGTCCTGATAAAAAATAATCAAAATGATTGTGACAAAATAGTGTTATAAATTAGAATACATGAACTTTTAATTTTTTTTTCCAAACATCTATGAACTTGTATGTACATCTATGACAAGTGAGCATAAATATGAATTGTAGATCTGTAGACATTTTCACCTGTCATTTCCTATCTTTGACTCCAGTGAACACATACAGAATGTATGTTAGTTCAATAACACCCATGTTTATTTCTAATTTATTTAGCACCGAAACTTAATGATCCTCCTTTTTTTTTGTAATTGTTTCTTTCCTTTCGGACCTGTAGCCCAACCCTCCTTTTTTCTTTGCACAGATAAAATTAGGCCTCAACTCCTTCCCTTTTCACAGTCATCAGCAGGACAGGCCTAGAGGACAGATGAGACACAACAACACTCCAAGCAGTATGAACTCTGTACTTCCACAACGAGGACATTCTGTGTGTTTTCCCCCTTGTCTTCTTATAGAGCTTGGGCTGGGTCACCAACTATTGCCTCTGTGGACCTGTAAAGCCTAATGAGACATTGTGATATAGGGTAATATGAATGAAAGAGGCTTGACTTGACCACTTTCTGTGTAGCTGGGAAGGGGAAGGACAAACACTGAACATCCCAGTATTAGCTTTGCTAAGTAGGTTTAGCAACCACAACATCTGCCAATGACATTCATTGCAGACCACAGTGGTTACATTACAGAAACATTGACTCATTAGCCAACTGCCCTCTTCTCTTGTGCCTGTTGGTGTTGGTTGTTTCTTTGGTTGGATCTTTCTAAGGCAGTTTCAAGCTCCCCTTTTGGCACACTCGCCTCCCTCTCCCTCAGTGTAAGCAACATAATCCAACAAAACAGTCAAGTGAAACTTCAGCATACTGACTCCCTCAGCAGCACAGAGTTTATTGTATATAGCAGTGGTGCTGGTTGGCCGAAACTTTGGCAGCCTGAGCTGCTGCCTCTATTTGTTGTAGTTTCTCAGCAGTGGACTTTGGCACATAAAGGTGCTCTGACAGCATTATAAAATGTGAGCAAGCAACCCATATTATCCTCTGTGCATATGTATACTGGGAAGTCATCCTGGTTGTGTGAAATCTACTTTCCAACTCCAACATCTGGTTGAGCTGTAATAATACCATTCGTTTTTAGTATTGCTAATTTTGTACAAATAGAGTAAAGGGTGCACTACATGGTCGGTTTCATAGGAGGGCACAATTGTTTACACATTATAACTTTTAGTTGAGTGCAGTCTACACCAAAGGATAAGAAGAAATCATGTTGTCTATGCAACACTGCACATAGACACAGCATTTACACACCACTCTTCTGCAATAATACTCATTTTTCCAGTGTCAAAACACCCCATTCAATCTTCTTGTTATAACTCAACACAAATCAATGAACAAATCAATGAGGTTCATTAAATTGAAACCCCACAGGATTAACTGTAGTTGCTTGGTCACCAAGAAAACAAAAACACAGACGACTCAAGCTTCTCTATCACTGGAACTGGACAACAAAACAGAGTAACATTCTTGCTAGCAAACATCTGACCGCTCAA
>CAKALG010010756.1:0-10049 GCA_916700815.1 Helicolenus hilgendorfi
ACCCCGTCACGTTTACCATGCTATGTGGTTGTGACTTTTCATCACCATTCATCTTTATACACTCAATGTGTTTATTATTAAATTGTTTACTAGAGCACAAAGTTCTTCAAACATCGAGCCTCTTAATTTTGCTCTCAAAGTACACCAGATTGATGCATTTATGTTTAAATTGTAGGCTACTAAATGTTCTTTCTAAATGCATGATGTTTCAAAAGTCAGTGAGTAATCATGTTAAATAACCATGATTTCAGTATTGACCAAAAATAATTTTGGTTATGATTTTTGGTATAATCAAGCAGCCCTACTGTATACTACTGTCCCTCGGCTCAAATGACATGTGTGGTGTTTTTCCATCTCCTTCCCATCAGACCGCCACAGCGGAGCTAGTCCTGAGTTGCAGAAGGAAGAGGAGAAGAAGTTTAAGGAGGTGGGCGAGGCTTTCAGCGTGCTTTCAGACCCAAAGAAGAAGTCTCGCTATGACAGCGGTCAGGATCTGGAGGATGACGGCATGAACATGGGAGGTGAGCACCTGGGAAAGCCTTGGGGTGAAAGGGGGGGGGGTCTTAAGGATGATCCAAAGCTATAATAGTTTGGAATTTTAAATTAGTTTTTATTTTATTTTAGTTTTGACTTTTTTATTTCATTTTAGTTTAGTTTTAGTTTAGTTTTCAGAGTGTATTTGCTAGTTTTAGTTTAGTTTCAGTTTTTCAGAAATGTTTTTAGTGAAGCGATTGCGGCGTAGCAGGAAAAGCCAGCATTGATTCATGGAGAGACCTATTTTTGGGGTTTTATGACAGTAAACTGAATGTCTTTTAGTTGTGGACAAAACAAGACATTTGATGATGTCATCTTGGGCTTTGGGAAACACTGACCTACATTTTTCACCATTTTCTAACATTTTATAGACCAAACAACTAAATCGATTAATCGACTAAATATCGACAGATTAATCAACAATGAAAATAATTGTTAGTTGCAGCCCTAGGACAGATAAAAGTACAAGTCACGTCTGAGCTAATGAACCACCTTTTTATTATAAAACAGCTGTTGTGTTTATGATGAGACTGATGTCACATTCATTTTGTCTCCAGCAGATTTTGATGCCAACAACATTTTCAAGGCATTCTTTGGAGGCCCAGGAGGTTTTAGTTTTGAAGGTAATTCATGTATGTATACAAAAAGCTTTGAGCTTTTTTTTTTTTTACCTTCAACCATTCACCATTCATATTTTTTAAATACATCAGTTATTGACTTGTTTATTGTTTGTTTCAGCGTCTGGACCAGGAAATTTCTTCTTCCAGTTTGGTTAACTGGAGGATTCGTCTACCTAAACAGTTACTACATCAGGACTTTTCAACAATGTCAACCCCCCAACCCTCCATCCATATTTAATGACTGACTGCAAGTCAGATTCCTGTCTATGCCATTGACTGAATGAATGCAACCCTATGACCACATGCAACATATGATGTAAAGCCCGTATAGCAAAGGACACCAAGACGGCACAGACTGAGTTGATAGTGTTACTGGTTTTGGATTTGGTTTTCTTCCTCTCAGAATGAAACAAACTTTAAAGTCAGTAATAGCTAGCAACCGTGGTCCAAATATTTCCTGGGTTTTTGAGATAGCAGAGATTGCGCAGCTATTGTATCAGAGCTTTTAGGGATTCATGCAGGAAGTGACATCCTGGGGAAAACTCCTGAGATGCGACTGAGCATTGAGCAAGCTATTATTCGGCTCGTCTTGCCTTACTGCTGAGGGGGCATCCTCTGCATGAAAGTTAATAACTTGCTTAATGATTTCTGAAGGAAATCACTTAGCAAGCGGCGCCTTTCCCCCGTTGAAGAATCTGTCAGACAGACTGTCGGCTGCTACGAATTCGCACTGAAAACTGCCTCCTTCTCATAAGCCAATAGGAGCACTTGAGCATTTTTTTAAATTCACAGCTGGAGGCTGGAGCCTAGACCTACACTTACAGTACAGCTGAAGCACAGTAGAAAGATGGCAGTGGAGACAGCTGTGCTGGTTTTGTTGCCAGCAAAGTCCCCCTCCTCCTCTTGTTGTCACAAGTTTTATGTTTGATGTTGCCATTCACAGATTGCTGCATTGTACATTTTACTGGAATGTAAAGTGTTAATTTGTGATAGTTTTTTTCCATTTTTTTTATTTTGATATGTATATTTATTGTAAATTTGCTGTCTGATAGAACCATCCGTGTAAGATGAGGACGCCTTTCTGTTATGTAAAACGTTTATTAGCATCCTTTTGACACAAATTCAGGAAGATGATAGTTTTGCTTGGTCTGCATGAAATTGGTTATGCTCTGTGTGTTCATTGACTGTAAGCTGCAAGCTGTCTAATGTTAACTCCATGCAACAGATAAACAGAACAAATATGATGTGTTTATTGTCTGAGAAAGACATTGGTTCATGATGGATACTTGGTAATGTTCTCTTTACTTCCTGATGAGTGTGTGCTGTTCTCTTGGTGGACTCAATGAAGAAAAGAAAAGCGTCCTCATCTTTGCTCTCATTGTTTTTTGCCCTTATGGTGAAACCATCCTCTCTTTATCCTTGAAAAGTACCAGCCTTGTCAATAAAGTTGGCCTCTGGGTTTCCCCTACAGTGTTGTGTTATTTCATTTTAGTGGCATAATATTATAACAATATTATAACAATTCTATAAATATTCATACTATTTGATAATAAGGTTGTCGTCATAATGGAAACCATGTTTTTAAACAGAAATGGAGAGTTGTACTCAGGGTCTAAAATTAACCTTTTTCCTCGCACTGAACATTTGTACCGGCCACTCATTTTGTTTTCTCTGCCACTTCAGAAATCTAGGTAGAACGCTTTAACATTGTAAACACTGACTCAGGTGTACCAGACTGTAGAATTATGGAATATATCACGTAACCTTAATCCATGACTATATCTGGTAACGCTTCATTTTACAGATCCGCTAATGTCATGGTAATTAGGTGGTAATTAGCAAGTAACCTATTTGGAATTACTGCCAAATTACCCCAATATTTACCTCAAAATGCATCTAAAATTACTTTATTATAAACATGATTTAATAAGTATATGCTAAAATAGTATATAATCGTTAAAATAGGGCCCTTAGATGCTGCTTTTTATCGGAGGTGGAAAAACCAAAAGTAATAGAAGACACTTCTGATCAGCACAAATCTCCCCATTGTGTGACTTATTGTCTACACAAATGTAACCTGATAGCTGATGTTATGATTCGGGGGAGTTTTTAAAGACATTTCAAAGAAGTTATTTGCTAATTATTATCTATTTACCAGCAGACATGGAAATAAAGTACATCAATTAACTTTGTATTCTTTTCCTGGAAATGTATTAAATAAATTACCAGCTATTGAGAAATAGCGCAATATAATGATTAAATAATGTTTATAATAATAAATTAATTTTCAATAAATTTATAGGTAAATATCAGGGTAATTTGGCAGTAATTCCAAAGAAATTTCAAATAGGTTTCTTGCTAATTATCACCTAATTGCCATGAATGATGTGTTACCAACATGATGTGTTACCATATATTTAATTTAAGATAAGATAAGATAAGATAGAACTTTATTAATCCCGAAGGAAATTCTTGTGCAAGAGATTACTCAAAATTACAACAAAATTCAAGTGTATAAAATAAAAAACTACTATTTCTAGCACAAGTGCCTAATAAAATAACAATTAAGTAAGATATATTTAGTAAAATGAGTAAATAAGATAAGATAAGTAAAATAAAAAAGATAAAGTAAGCTAACAAACGGAAAAATAAGTACTATTGCACATGTTGGACATTAATATTGCACACAATACATTTAGGCTGTAGAATTGCTTTTTAAAAATAATATTTCTTAATATAAGGAAAACCTGTCTGGCATGGACCTGAAATGTTCACCTGCCACAGCCAACATTTACCCTGAGTTTATGATCATTTCATTCCTTGGTTGTACTCATGGATGTATTGGTTGTACCACGTGGGTCGAGCAGCAGATGGTGCTGTTTCCAGCTCAGTTTGTTAGTGTGGTTGCTAGGATACCAGTTGACTGGAGATGCTACTGTGTTTACATCTAGATAGCTAGATAACACCTTAGGACCCAAAAGTTCGCCTAAAAAATGTCAGACCCAGACTACAATCCGGATAGTCAGAAGACAAAGGGCGTATTCTCCACTTTAGTGGCCGATGGGGATTGGCTGTACGTTAAAGGAGAGTATAAAAAGGCTATAGACAGCTACACAACGGTGAGTAACCTTATTTAGTTAGATTAACGTTAACTAGGCATGCTAGCTACTTCTTACTAACAAACTGACGCTTTTCATCCTGGTGATAGAAGCTACAGAACATTTTGGAATTAATACCTTATCCAAAGTTGTCAATGTAACTTCAGAATCAGCTTTTATGGCCTTTAAAGTGTTGCTGGGTATGTGTATATGCATTGCCCTCAATGTACACAGAAACAGACATAACAGCTAAAAACAAGGACAACAGAGCTGGGCAAATAAAGATATTTTACATGTGATCTGGCATTGCCCCATGATTACAGAGTTTGGGAAGTTACTCAAACTACCTCAGAAATTCAGGGATCCTAAAATGTGGATCTATAGGAGACTTGAACACAAATAATTAACTATGTTAAGCACTTTGTTGATAGATAGATAGATATATAGATAGATAGATAGTAACTTTATTGACCCCGAGGGAAATTCGTAGTAGTTAGTAGTGCAAAGTGCAAAAAAAATATACCAGATATAGAAACACAAGGAGATGAAGATGAAGAAAACTATTAAAACTGAATATAATGCAGGGTAACAGCTGTGATACACGACTATTAAAAAAGTGAATATAGTGCAGAAGAGACTGTTAAAAGTGAATATAGTGCAGGGTAACCACAGTAGCTTAGTCTATGAAAGTGCACTGTATGCATTATTATCTGTCCTGCACCTGTTTGTGTGTGTTTTGTTTTAATCGGTAGGCCTACTGTTTAAAAATGTTGAATACAGAACAGCTCTGCCTGTATTTTCACCAATAAAAAAGCATTACAAATAAAGTTAGGGGATCGACAAGACTGTTATGTAGACGTAGTGAAAAACAAACAGGTGTAGGCTATATATAAATATATATAAAAGGACCAACCGCAGAGATATAATGTTTATACACAAGCCAAGTGTTTCTGTAAGTTGTAAACAATATAAATAGTGAAAAGAAATGTCCAAGTAAAAAACGATGTGTTTTTTAACTGTAAAAATATAATCAATAATGGCAGTAAGTGGATATTAACTGATTTGAACTGTTCATCAGAGTGAAGGTCTGTGGAAAGAAACTGTTCTTGTGTCTTTTAAAAGCATGTGTGAATGACTTGCTTTTGGTCTTTTTGTTTAGGCACTGACTTTAAAGCCTGATGACAAGACCTGCTTTGTTGGCCGATCCAAATGTTACCTGAAGTTTGGGCAAGGTGAAAGCGCTTTAAATGATGCAGAGGCTTCACTCAAAGAAGACAAGACATTTTTCGAGGTAAAATACAGATTACAGAAATGTTAATGCCTGTCACTGTCCAAAAAAAAATCTTCTTCAACGAAATAGCAGCCCTCAAGTCAGCACCCAATGCAAATGTGGGAGAAATTCTGAAACGTTTATTTTATTGTGATTTTTTAGGGATTGTACCAGAAGGCAGAGGCATTGTACTACATGGGAGAATTTGAATTTGCGCTGGTGTTTTACCACAGAGGACAAAAGCTACGGCCACAAATACAGGAGTTCAGACTGGGTATCCAGAAAGCACAGGAGGCCATAGAAAAATCTATTGGCAGTAAGTAACTCAGTACTATTTTTCGATTTACACTAAATTATAGTCATAGCATATGAAAATCCTCCTCACAACTAAAACCATTTGTTCTTCTCTGGCATCTTCCAGGCCCTTCTTCTGTAAAACTGAAGATTAAGGGAGATCTGTCATTTCTCCAAAAAGATGGGGAGGTGAGTCTTTGTTGTATTTAACAGGAAAATCGCTGTTGTAAGAATAATTGTACACATACAAACATCAATCTTGTCCAGGAAGACCTGGTAACAATGGATGACTTTCATAGATTGTACAGTTATTTTAAAGTTCAACCCTGACCTCCCTTCTGATGCACAATCTCATGTTTCTGAATGACTGGCGGGTAAAGAGGGCCCAGCCAATTGCTGCTATTCAGGATCTGGCGACGGAGGAGAAACAGCAGGGCCTGAAGACCCCTAAGAGTGAGAAGGCAACCAAACAACTACTGGGAGAATTTTACAGTGACAAGAAATATCTAGAAAACCTGCTTAAAGATGAAGGTACTATGTTATATTTTTTTAAATATTTTGCTTACTGTTCATGTCCACACCTCACTATGCTTTTGTTTCTCTGCATCTTTCATTCACTGGCAGATTTAGTGCACCGTAGCTTCCTGTAGTCCTTGCTGTTCAACATGTTTATTCAAACCCACCTACTGTGATGTTTTTTTCACTTTTAATAGACTAGTATTCAAAACTGTTACACAATGATCTTCAGATTTGGTAAAAGGAAAGATGAAAGGAGGGGAGCGACTGCTGGACGTCATCCAAGGCTGCCTCACATACCTCGACAGCTGCACCGAGTTCTGGAACCAGGAGAAACCTATCTCTCCTCGGGAAAAGGAGCGTAGACGCGGCAAGTCCCGTCATTGTGCACCCTCTGAGACTGCTCAGTTTCTGCTGAAGAGCCTGGATGACATTGATGAAGGTAAGGCAGGTTTCTGTCTAAATTGCTTTCCTTCTTAGCCTAGAAAATGCTTACTACATGTTTGTCGTCGTAGAGTTGGCATCTGGAAATACAGAAGGTAGTCTCAAGAAGGCGAAAAAAGTCATGAGAATGGTGCAGGTCTGGTCAGAGAAAGAGAGGCCTGATAAGAAGGAGGTCTTGGGCAGCCTGCACAGTTGTATCGGGAACGCCTTGATCGAACTGGGAGACATGGACCAAGCTTTAGAGCATCATCAGAAAGACTTGGAGTTGGCTAAACAGTGGTGAGAATTTGAAGGAGTGACACAATTGGGGTGTATGTGTTTTACAACAATGGTTCAGTAATGTTTCTTTTCAACAGCAAATTCCCAGATGGGATGTCTAGGGCTCTGGACAACATCGGACGGGTTTATGCCCAAGTTGGACAGTTCAAACAGGCCATTGAGTTGTAAGTACATAATGGAATAACAGCTGCACTTGTGTATTGCCGTTCTTTGCAAAACATGTTATTTTGATGGTAATCTTGCATAGTCACACCTCTCTCTACATTGAAGTTTGAAGATTAGTTTATTGGTGATTGGTTATTTCATTTTTCTTTTCTCTGTATGTTTTCAATCCAGCTGGGAGAAGAAGATCCCCCTGGTCCGCAGTGGTTTAGAGAAGACGTGGTTGTTTCATGAGATCGGTCGGTGTTACCTGGAGCTCAATCGCCACAAAGAAGCCCGAGACTATGGCATTCGTTCAGTTGCTGCGGCTGATGAAATCGCTGATGAGAAATGGCAGATTAATGCCAATGTTTTGGTGGCACAATCAGAACGTATGTTATTTATCTTTCTAATTTCTACAAAATCAGTTACTGTGCAGACTACAGACC
The DNA here is from genome assembly GCA_916700815.1 of Helicolenus hilgendorfi. Taxonomy (NCBI): domain Eukaryota; kingdom Metazoa; phylum Chordata; class Actinopteri; order Perciformes; family Sebastidae; genus Helicolenus; species Helicolenus hilgendorfi. Next base: position 7,646 of record CAKALG010010756.1, read on the forward strand.
TCTGATCAGTCAATTCCCTTCTGTTTTTTTAGTAAAACTTGGAAACTTTGAATCCTGTGTCTCACACTTTGAGAGAGCCTTGACCCACGCCAAAGTGCAAGAAGATGACTCTGCCGCGAATGTCATTCAGAAGGTTCCCTGGCTGTTGTCATATGCTTCCCTTCACCATCTTTTCAGTTCCATTTAAAAACATTTTTTGATCGCTGACATTTATCATTCTGCTTTCAGGCCCTTGATGAAGCAAAGCAACACCTACAACAGTGAAGATGTCCTCGGTCAAGATTTATGGTGCTTCAGAAAGTTGATAGAACAAAAAGAGACCAATAAAAGTTATCAAAGTCATGCAAAAATGCTGCTTAAAATGCATGAATGCATTTTGATGAAAGCTTTTGAAACACATTTCTGATATAAATTGGCTGATGAATAAGACCCAGTATCTGCTTATAGGTCTTGATAATTGGAGTGGTAACTTCTCAAATGTCAAAATACAAACAGTCCAGTATGCAACACAAATAAAAACCAGGCACTGGACCTCAGGGTTCTCCTTTATAAGATCATACTGTGAAATTCATATTTGGAGCATTGGTCTCACTATAGACAGTGGTGAATTGTGCAAAGGTATACTATTCTCCGAAGTAAAACAAAACATGTATTTGGGGAAGTGTTTCAAAGTAATATAATCATACATAGAAATCTTATCACACACTTTGACATGCAAACTACAACCCGCCATGAAGTCCTTTTGATAACTTGAAAGTTCCTCATATAGAGCTGCACTTGTTGCAGGGAACTTCCCCTTGTCACACCTCTATTACATCTGGCACCAGCTGGCACACACAGTGTGATTTACATACAGAGGACTGCTTCCTGCAGGGGTTACATGAATATCAGTGCATTGTTTGTGTGTAGATCAGAGACAGTAGAATCAAAATGTATGGTCATTGCTGGAAATTTTGATAACGAACAAAGCACAATAGTGTATCTTTCAATTAAAAGGGTTTGGTCATGTTCCTAAACTGAAGTCTTCACAAATGTTGAGGAAACTTTCAATACATTGCTGTGCGTTTATCTAAACCACTGTAGTCTTGTTACTCTTTGTTTGTGAGGCCCAGTTTTTTGGATAGGAGTGGCATCATTTATAAAGTTGTGTGGTTTACACCAGCTCAGGGTGTTGATAATATTAATAGTATTAAACATATCAATAAAAAGACATGCAGTATGAACTGAAAACGGTAAATAATGTAAATTATTAATTAAGTATCTTTATTGATGTTCTGTACAGATGTTCATATATACAAACAAATATACAAAAGAAAGGAAAGAAAATTCTCCGAAAATGGTGAAAGTAACCCTAAACATACAGTTAACCCTTCATTATTATATGGGAACTTTGTTACTTTATTCTATCTATTTTTTAAGGCACATTTTATGTTCTGTTCACGTTCCTTTTCAAAAATCAATACAAGTAATGTTTTAAAATGCTAAATAAAAATAGGTAACAAATCAACTTAGAGAAATTTTGCAGGGGTGTATCACAAAAAGTAGATTTTTGTTTGTTATTTTATTTACATTTCTTTATTGTAGAAATCATCAATTACAATGTGTGACAATATGACAAAACAGAAAACATTAAGTATTACGGATACCAAAACAGGCATGATTCCAATGACATTCACCATTGTATTGTATTGTATTGTATTGGTGCTCTATGGGGGAAATTCGGATTCGGACCCCCCAGAACCTTAACTCTAGCCCCGTAAACCACAACAAACATCGGACATCACAATTGTTTAAAGACAAAAATCAAGATTTATATTTTCAAAAATAACTATTTATTATAAAGAAAGAAACAAGTCGTCCCTGATATTGTTGACGTAAAAGTGTTTAGTCAGTTTCACTACAATTTACACTTTTATTAACAAAAAAGTGCGGCCGGGCAGATTATAAATTGTAATGGAGTTACGGGGTTAAAAGGGTATTTCTTTCTTTCTATATTTATTTATTTGCCCACCGGCATTTATTTTTAAAGTGGCAGTAGGCAGTATATTTTTGGCATCACTGGGCAAAAATTCCACAATAACCTTTCAGCATATTGTAATTCAAGTGTACTGTGAGAAAACTAGAGTTCTGCACCTCCTTATAGCTCTGTTTTCAGGCTTTAGAAAATCTAGCCTGTGACGGGAGACTTTGACCAATCACAGGTCATTTAATCAGAACATGGAAATACTCAAGTAAAGTACAAGTACCGCAAAATTGTACTTAAGTACAGTACTTGAGTAAATGTAAATAACTCTAACCCTAACCCTTTCCACCACTGAGTACATGTTATACTGATGTGTTTTTCTAAGCATTCTTTACTGCTCCTGTTGGAATAACATATTTTTTATTATTTTAATAATAACTA
>CAKALG010010757.1:0-11612 GCA_916700815.1 Helicolenus hilgendorfi
GGCGAGCAGCGCCACTGACTGCCAGAGAGGTTTTTGCCAGGACATTCACCTCGAATCAAACGCTGAGCTGCCGCAAATACAAAAGCCCCCTTCTCTTGTATTTCTCTTTCTCACACACACATAAGCGAGTATCTGTCTTTTATTGCCGTTGTTGATGCTATTACAGCCCTATCTGCTACAGGGAGATTTTGGAGGAGTTGTAACAAGCCGTGCCAAGGCTTTCATTTTTAAGTGTGAACAGGCTCGGATAAGCAGCGTAATGCAGCAACACATGCTGCACCAGCTCCGGTGCTTGTTCTGATGTGTCGCCTCTACCTGAAAGTACGAGAAGGAATGCAAGGATTTTACTTTTAATCTCATTAATATTATATTAACTCGTCACCGCAAGGCACAGCCCGAGGCAGTGACGTTCTTTTCTTCCCTTAAAATCACTTTCTCTGTTTCTTGCTTCCCTTTCTTGCTCTCTCCGTCGTTGCCTTCAGCCCACATGATATATTTGCTTTGGCTGCAGACACTCAGCTCTCCTCTTGGTAACTGTGCAGTAACCTGCTGCCACACAGAGGTGCTGAGGTCATCAGCCTTGATCCTCTACAGCACCGCTGGCCCCGGCCTCTGGATCAGGTCTCACGTACACACACACACACACACACACTGCTTTTTAACACTTAAAAAGCTGCCAATGCCTACGCATACATCATCTCACACACATGCACAGAACGAGGCTCTCTCTCTCTCTCCCCACAGACACACTCACTCACAGTGTTTCTCACCCTGTTTACTGGTCCCTTTATAGTCCCCTGTTAACAAGAGAGACTGCTCTGGTGGCAGCAATGAATCAGGATCGTGCTACCAGTGTGTCTCAGATCTGACTGATTTTCTGCATGACTGAGTGACTGAGTGAGAAACTAGCGAGCTTAAAGGGGAACTCCACCAATTTTACACATCAAAGTCTGTTTACAGATCTTAGAGAGTCCTACTGTGAAAAAAAAAGTTGTGTAAAGACTTTTATGGCTCCAGAGGGAGCTGTGCTAAATCTGATAAATTGCCTCAAGTGATGTCGCTTGAGTCAGCGTTGGTTGGCTCTGAAGACTACAAGTTTGAAAATGAAAACAAATCTGTTGGTGTGGAGTTAGAAAGAAGTGATCTCACCAGACCTCTTTAGCTCCTAATCTCTGTTTGAGGCTAGCGGCTTGAGTCGCTACTGGCATAACCAAAGATGCTCTATAACAAAGATGACGCATTTCAAGCTCTGCCAATGGTTTGAAAGGGTATACACTTCCTGTCTCCTAAGTGGACGTGGTCATGGCGTGTTCGCCTCTTCCTATAGGAATAGGCAATGTATAAATATTATATCGATATCGCGATATGAGACTAGATATCATCTTAGATTTTGGATGTCATAACATAGTGTTGTTTTTTTTCCTGGTTTTCAAGGCTGCATTACAGTAAAGTGATGTCATTTTCTGAACTTACCAGACTGTAGATGCTCTATTATTTGTCTTTACCAAGCTTAGTCATTATATCCACATTACTGATGATTATTTATCAAAAATCTCATTGTCTAAATATTTTGTTTAACACTGCAATATCAATATCAAGTATTTGGTAAAAAAATATTGTGATATTCATTTTTCTCCATATCGCCTAGCCCTACTCTCCTCCCTCCTCGTTTGAAAGTGTTGTGAAAGTGGTGCGGATGGATGAAAGCAAATTGGATTATATTTGCATAATGTATTTATATTTTCTTTTGCTAACATTCGATAATTATACAGCTAACAGGCATATTTTGCATTACGAAAATTTGTTAGCCAGGGCGTTCGCGAATTTAAGTTGCCAGATCTCGTGAGAGTTTGTTGCTGAGACAGATAGGTCTCGAACAAAGTTTATTTGATCCTGATTTGTCCGTCTGAAAAATGCCATTTTAGTGTCAGAATGTTCGAAAGATGTGTGGCATATGAAAAATGGGTCCAATATTTACTTTGGTTTTTATGGAGCGAAAGAATCAGTCATCTGTTTTCACGTTCGCTTCTCCCATTGGAGTTAATAGATTCAGGACCTGCCGCTATAGGCTCCAAAAGGGGCGAAACCCATGTGACACAGATACAGGAAACGGACTCTCAGTGCACTGCCACCTTTCTGAACTGTCTCTGGCATAACACATCCGAATCTCCGACTGTCAGCAGTCGAGAAGCATTATGGGTTTATACATTTATACTAACAGTGAGTAAAGCTCTGCATGTTGTTTATGTACAGATTGTGTCCAGCCGTATCTAAATGGAACACAAACATTTTTTAATCACATCTAAAAACACAGTGAGAACATGTTCTGCTGTTCATTTCCAGGACAGAGTGTGTCCTGCCTGATTGGCCCCTGTCCCGCCTGTGTGACAGCATTTATTCTGCTCCTTGATATATATACTAGAGACAGGCAGGCTGTGATTCATAGAGGGCGCCGGAGTGTTTTGTGTCTAATGTGTGAACACATGCTGATGTTGTTTGGTGTGGGTTTTAATTACCCCTAATCATCTGGTACCCGCTCGACCCGAACCTTTTCCAGCACACACAAACACCTCTGTCTCTCCTCTGCTCAATCTCTCCTTAACACACTCATCCCGCGGTTCATGCCAAACCCACAGCACACACACAGATCCTCCCTCGGCTAAGACGAGCTTTCACTATGGCATCAAGTCGCCAATTAATTCATTAACAGATGTCTCCCCGGGCGCTGAATAGCTGCTCACATCCTGGACAGAATTACTGTTTTCGTAAACTCCCATTGGCAGACAACGCAGATTAAGAGACACACTCACACACACACACGCGCTTGTACAAACTCTTTCTCTCTCACACACACACACTCTACAGCAGAAGGAGATGCACTGTACAATGTCAAAGCCTCCTGGCGGCGAGGAAAGACATGTGGAAACACTCACACACAAACACACAAATATAGACAGGTAACCAGCGGCGACTGAGAAGAGCATCTAGTGTTCTGTCTGTCGCCGGGGGAATTAAACATGACCTGTTGAGTAGTGCGTGTGTGTATACAAGTGTGTGTGTGTGTAAGTGTTTGAGCTGCCCTCATGTCCTTTAAACACCTCTTCTGCAACAGCTAGCAGCACTTTTACAGATGTTTGGGAGCCATCCCAGTCATGTTTGAACACCGTTTTGGTGAATTTGTAATGCGTTTAACTTTTTGCACCTAGGGCGTCCGGCTATGATCGAGCTCTCGGTGCTGTCAAAGAGTCCAATATAAATAATGAAGCGGCTGTCATCGCTGTTAAGACAGCCTACTTCATGTCTGTGGTTTGAAAAGGGATTAATCAAATCGTTGAAAATCTTTAGTTTGCAGCACGCCCAGATTTCTTTCTTGAGAACGTATCTGACAGCGTAAAAACATAGTACGGAAGGAAGCGTGTATATAATGTGGGTTACTTCTGCAGAGTGTGTTTGGAGGGTAGAAAGAAGTGGGAAAAGATCCGTTTGGATCTCATCGGCCGGACCAATTATCACCAGCTGCTGCTGGAAGAGTGTATCGCAGATTGGATGGATACATTTTAAATATGTGTTTTCACCCACAGGTATGCAGCAGCATCGATATTTCTGATCGTAAATAGGAGAGTGATGATGATAAGGGCAATGTGAGTTCCCGGCCCGACTGCATGTTGTGATAAACCAGCCACAGTTCTCGGTGAGGGTGACAAGAGGAAGTGAGCGCAGGCCAGAAGCCAGCAGAGTAACACAATATGGCTTTTCCTTCAGAGGCAATATGGCTTTCGACCAAACCGTTTCTCAAAAACAAGGTCGAGGCTCCATTTCTGGTTTCAGAAATGTGTGCGTGCACGCACTCACCCTGGCTAAAAATGCGGACTCACACTGTGAGCGGGATCTGTGTTGCATTATGTGTTGCAGCCAAAGCAATGAAACAAAACCGCGGCCGTAGAAATGTTCACTTTGCCCAGATGAGCCTGAATTCAACAACAGACACACGGGCTGTGAAATTTCAGAGCAGATTTTGTCTTTTCTGACAAGTGAACACATTCCATTACCCCGAGCGCTGTGACCTGAGCTTTGTCAAAGGCAGTAAAGCAGATTGTCATGAAAATGATCTTTTTCCACTTGAGACTACAGCAGGCAACATGCAGATAAGCTCTAGTAAAACACAGTTACAGATGTGTTCTGGATTTACTTTTATGAATGATGGCAGTTTTCCTTGTATTTCTCCCTCAGCACAAGCACTTTCTGATTACCGTTTGGTGTGTTGTCTTATCTGTATATTGTCCTCAGACACTTTTTTTCTGCTATAAACTCATTTCCACTCTTCAAAGGCTTGTCAGGATTTATTATCTGTGCAAAACTGAAATTCCATCAAAATTGGATTGTTTCTCGAGCAGGCCTCATGACAAGCAACAACTAGCTCCAAAATTCCATCTCCAAAGGGCCGCTGCCAAACACTGACATTAATCGCTTCAAGATCTTAAATGCTTCAACGTACTCGGCAGTATCGGCATTATTTGTCACATCTATTGCTTACATTTGAGTCCTAAATTGTTATAAATGATCTCATACGTGGGATTGTGTGGTCTCTGGTTAAAGAAGTGCTCAGAGTAGCAGCTTTATTAAAGCTCTTTGATTGTAATGGCTTTATCTCGTCGCCATTATTGTTTAATACAAATACTTTGATACGTCTCTGGAGCCAGACGTCAGAGTTATCATGCTAAAAAACAAAATGGATCTGCTGTGTCTTCCTTTGAACCAGGCCTGTTGGCTATTTATAGTCCAAAAAGGATGGTTCAAGGGCCACGAACAGAATTTACCTCCTGTCACCAACCATGCTGTTAAATCTATTTCCATTTCACAAGGTAAAAAACACTCTAAGGGCACTTTCATAAGCCAACATTTAGTCCGTTTTAATTGAACCAAAACAACGCCCGAAGGCGCCCTTAAAAAATGGACACAAACATTCGCACAAAAACACATACACTCCCAGTATATATACTCAGCTCGGTTGCACAAAAAGGTGTCTGAATGACACGATAATGCGTGCAATATGAATGCCGTTCTTGCTTTTGCTGTGTCATTTGTATGCCATGTAGTCTGTGCTGACTGCAATGTAAACGCATCCATGTAAATATGCTACGCTTAGAGCTAGTGACGTAGAATAAAAAGCGAGAAAGACTACTTATGGCGGTGGATAGTCCAACAAACACACAACTTTTAATCAGGCGACCGGTGTTTGAAACCAGTATTTTGTAAGTGACGTTTGTGACATGTTTTCTGTGCTTATTTTACATTGTTTCCGTACACATTTAACTTAGTTTAAGTACTTATTTTGAGCCCAACCATGATGTTTTTCCGAAACCAAAGTAAATGGTTTTGTTTCCTCAACCTAACTGTGGACGATACCATACAGTTTGTTGCGTGGTGTAAAAATGACACGTGAAAAGGCTAAAATGTGTCCTTGTGACACGCGGAATGTCCCTGTAATGTCGTGCTATTTATAAGCCTTCCCATGAGACTGGGCTGATATACTAACCAGGACAATTGGCAGCAAATGGACACTTCAGTACATCCATGCGTGCTCCTGAAACATGCTGCAGAAGGTTTGTCATTATTACGGCCTTCCCACGCCGTTAGTGTGTGACTGTCTTTTTTGTGTGTTTGGTTACAGCTATACTTGATATACCGTACCGTCAGCCTTGCTTACAGTACGTGCTGGCTCAGAGTCCATGTTTCTGTCTGTCTTAAGAGATATAACAGGTCTCCAAATCTAAAATAGAAGGCTGAGCCGGTCGTCTGGACCATGAGCGACTTCTTTTTTCAGCGGTTTACAAAACGAGTCATAAACACTGATAAGAGCTCGGGCAAAAGAGGTTCTTGAGGCGAGAGAGAGGCCATTCCCCCCTGTTTGAACTAGCGGCTCAAGACCTGAAGAAAACTGTGTGTGTGTGTGTGTGTCTGTGTGTGTGTGCATGCCTACAGGTGTGTGCATGGCAGTGTAGAGCGAGGTGAGTGCCGACTGAAGAAGTGAAGGTGAGGAATAGTGAGACAGTGCAAAGTGCAAAGCTCCTCTGTCAGTTTATTCCCAGCTTTGTTTGCCGTGAGCGCGACTAACAACGCATCCCGCCGGCACCTTTGAAGATGAAGGATGCCGGTTTATAAAAGTGCACGGTGAGCTGCTCAAACATTAACCAGACCTTCAGTCACGTCTGAAAGGTACCAAACCAACATGACAGCGAGGACATGTGAGGAAAGGCCTGCAGAACATCTTTGTTCCACTACTGTGTTTTAAGTGAAAGGCATCACTTCTATGTGCAAACAACGGTGGAATGATACATGTCTGATTAGTGGGATTATACATAATTCAGCTGATTCTCTGTTTTGAAGACTTGATTACAGTTTGTTATGATCTCAATGGAAAAATCCACCCTCTAATGTTTCAATGCTGCCATATATCATTATCTATCTGTGATATTTGATCATTTTTAGCAACTTTGACAGTTTATTTCTCCCAACTTCTGCACATTGGTGCATCTCTATGATCACGGTAACCATTGCTTAAAGCACACGTCTGATGACGCCATTGAGTTCTGCTCTATTTAGGGCACAATTTACATTTCTTCATCTTCTATGCTGCATTCCTCTCTCTGTGTGAGAGTTGAATGTTGGTGCACAAAGGTTAGCAAGAAACTCTCTCTTTTTGATTCTATCAGAGAAATCCAGAAATTGATTGTTGCTGATACCGTCGCTGGAAACTTTTCTGTTATCAAACTGGAATTATCTTAGACCTCATTAAGGTTTGGGCCGCCATCCATGGAAAATGAAAAAATACACCAGCGAACATCAGTATGCGCACAGCTGTTTTTAAGTGTTTACGTATGTTTGCTTGAGAATTTGAGTTAATATCCACATCTAGTCAGAGGACATGTTTAAGATTGTTTTCTATGTGGGATTTTTTTTTTTTTTTTACCTCGGACGGTTTCAGGTTGGAAGTGCACTCGCATATCGCAAGGCATAAAAACAACTTTACAGGCTTTTTTTTGTCGATACAAGTGGTTGTGGCTTTTAAAAACTCAATTATTTTAATGGGTTTCAAATCAACCATGTCAGCTTTCCTGCACCACATGTTCGCTCCTGTCAGTCGGACGCCTCTGAACAGCACCTGGGAGCATTTGAGTGTGATTTCTGCACTCTAGATTTTGATATAGTGACACGAAAACAAGCAGAGCAGCTCTGGTCAAACCATCCGGCTGCAAACAAGGAGTAATAGCAGCGATGTGTTACAGTGTCAATGCACCAAAAGAAGAAGAAGTTTCTTCCTGTCCCAGCAGCCTCTATATTCCCATTGGCCCAATAAGGGGAGCGCCTGGTGAAAAAGACAATTGTCAAAATACTGTGCCGGCCCACAGCAGGCCATGGAAATGTCACTCTACTGACCCTTTATTTCCCAGTTCCTCTCCCTCACACATTTTCCTCATCATACTCCCCCCCTCTCTCGCTTACGTCTGTCTCTTTCATTTTCACTAGTGTCGTCCTGCTCCGTCTCCGGCCCCTCCTTCTGTCCCTGCTTCTCTCAGCGGTGCCGTCCCCTCATTCTGCATGCCTTCAAGCTGTTTTTTCTAATCGGCCTGAATTATTCAAGACACTTTCTCCTCTTCTTTTTTACCCAACATGTCAAGTAAACTGCACAAACTGGGAGATGAAAATTTGTCTCTGGAAGTGACTCTCCTCATGCAATAGTTAGCTGAAACAATGTCACCTTCCTTATACTTCTCTGAGCCTATGAAGCTTGCCGTATAGCCTTCTGGTGCATCAATCATTTCCTCACAGACATTTCCTTCTTCCGTTGCTGCAGATTAACACCTTTAAACTGAGATTGAAGCGTGTCTGTGTTGTGCCTGCGGTGCTTGCTGTATTGATCCCATCGCATTAGAAGCGTTTCCTTTGCTGTGAAGAGTCAATAATCCAAATGGATGGAGGTTGCACACTCAGGAGCGTCCCTTTATTAAGATCCTGATGGAAGTAATCAGCAAAGTGCACTTCCAGAGAAACACAGAGGCAGGCATGTGTGTTCAAAACGTGCTTTTGTGATATATATTTTTTTTTTCGTGGGAATCATCAGGGAATATTGGAGGAGTCGACGGCTTACGTCAGTTCCGACACCGCAGACCTTTTACTAGCGCACAGAAACACTTGTGTGCTAACTAGATCCTTATGAGAGTCCAGAGACACTTGCAGCACTGCAACGACAAACTCTCGGATTTCGGTGCGATCACTATTAAAGTCGAATACACCCATCTATCTAACGCACCTCCTCCTCCTCCTCCCATTGTTCACTGGCCTTACAGAGGTGTGATTTCTTCTTCTCTAAGATTCCGCGTTTGCTTTCGCTCATGTACACATTTCCATGTTGTCGAAAACAAAATATCTTGCTGACAACATGATGAATGCAATAAGCGACAGCTGCTTTTATGGCTCAAGTGTGGTACGTATTAAATAGGATTATAAAGTGTCAAAGATATTATTGACTTATTTATTAAGAGTTGTGCCTAAACTGTGTGTCATATTTAAAACCCGGGTATTTGAGTATTTTCACCACGGCAGTCTTTATTACTGCCTGCTTCAACTGTTGGCCAAATAACAATTTACATTTTTATCAATGTTATCAGCAAGCTTGATAAGATTCTTAAATGTAATGAAGATCTGGAGGAGGTACGGACAGCCTTATCAGTGCTTAAAAATATATATAAATTACTTTCTGTCTCTTCTTCCTTTGTGTTCTCTCTTTGAAAAAGAGCTTTTGAAAAGTGCCACATATGAAAAATATCTAAATACCTAAACTGATATTAAATTGAAGGCTGGATTAAGTGAAGAGAAAATCAATCGGTAGGGTCAGTTGGCCTCCATATTAAAAGACCATCTATGGCGTTGGTTAGCTGACAATAATCAAAAATTAAAGAGTAAAAAAAAAAAAACACCCTGATTTCATTGCTTTCTTTAACACATCATCATGAGCGTCCCTCCAGAATGTAGATATTTTCCACAAAACTGCGCCTGTTGATTTAGCAACACCCTCACATCTGCCAGTGAGAAAATGTCAGAGCTTTAGAAACGCCAGCAAACAAAAAGCTTTTTTTTTTTAACCAGCCGCTATGTGTCAAAGTGGCTGACGTGTGCCGTGACTGTCAAACAATATAGTGAGTCTTTTTTTCCCTGCAGACCTGCAGCAGCAGCAGCAGAATGGGAAATATAAAGGGAGTCACACTGAGGGTTCAGTTTTAGTCTCTTTAGTATCAACATCGTTCTGCCTCTCCTTCCGTTTCTCGAGCTGTTCCTCATCATCCTCCTCACTGCACACCTCATCACCAACATGAAATCACTGCAAGCCTTTATTACTCTGCGGTCTTCACGATTCAAACATTTGTTTTACTGTCCAATAATTACAATAAAATTAAACTAAGTGAAAGCAAAAAAGGCCATATTCCCACAATTTTGTGATGCACACTCTACTTGGAATAACATAATTCAGTTATTTCATTTAACAATCTTCTTATCACTAACCTTTCTTCTCTTACTGTATATGCATCTCAAGTACAGGACTTAAATAGACAGAAACCTGGCCAGGATTCTGTAGTAACTATAGAGATTCACATGTCTGTGCCAGGTTGTAATAAAAAACTACTGTAACTTTGATCACTCAGCAGCTGATGAAACATGTTCAAGACACAAAGAGCAGCAGCACAGATATGATCAGAGATTTCTTTTGTTGTTACACCTGCTTTCTTTTAAGGATAGAAAATACTGTGTTATATATTTACATTTTGTCAGGTTGTTTTTCAGCAAATAATGTTAATAATAATTATCCAAATGAAATAGTATTTTTTAAATCATATTTAAAAAAATTAATTAATGCTATAAAATTAGAGCTAAATCGCATTTTTAAAATGCACTTTTAGGAAAATGATTTAATTATAATATGTTAGAATGTAATTATGAACTAATCATTTCTACATTCATAATGATAAATCTAGATTTTTTTTATTCTCAACCAACACCTGACATTTCGATGCATTCTTTCAGATGGATTTTGATGTGGAAAATAATTGTGATAATAATGAGAAAAAAAAAGAAAAAAAAAAGCTGCGTTCAATTACCACTGCAGTGCAGGATTGCGGAGATGAATTAAAAAGGCTTCGCTTTATTGCAGCGGTAAAGTGGAGCTAATATATGAGAAAGGTTCCTGTGCATGACTCGGCTCGGTGGTCCCTGTTTGAGGTGGTTTGAACGCCTCACTTGTGGCCTGCAGAGAGCTAAATGGACTTTGCAAATTGCATTTCCATGTTGCATGTGACTTAAACCCCTATTTTACGCTCGTAGACGAGCGCCACAATATCAGGAAAAAAATGTCTTTGCTGTGGTTTTGTGCAAAAAAAAACGGTTTTAATGAAGTGAAGTTGTAAAATTAGTCGCATATAAAAAATATATATATAAAATATGTTTTTATATTTTACATTTAAAAGACCATGAAACGCATCATTTTGCATGCCTAAATTTTGCAGATTTTACACCACATCTATCCAAATAATAATGCTAATCTCTCTTTTTCTTTAACTTGGAAATATTCCCACTGCAGCAGACAGTTAATGATAAAATCACACCAGTCATTCCAGCCACCACAAATAAAATGCATCCAACATGTATCAGCTATAGATGCGCTCAGCAGCACAAGAGAGAGAGAGACAGAGAGAGAGAGACATCAACATCTACTTGGAGAAAATAGTGTTATCGCCATAAAGGCTGCAGGATACGTCAGTGCATGTCACAGCCTAAGAGACAACCACAGCAACAACACATGATAGATGTGAAGCATACAGTATAAACTATCACCCAAGTCTGTGTTACACCTTTTTGGCCAACTTCATTCCTAATTTTAAGTTTTACACTTTTTTGGGGGAAATTAACGTTAATAATCCTAATTTCTATACCTATTTTTTTGTAAAAAAAACAAAAAACAGATGTTATGAATTATTTTGACGATAGTTATTATCAGAGGAACATAATGTTGATGGATTATCACATATATACATATATAGTATATGTAAATTTTTAGTCAGAATACTGTTTTGAAAGCATTCCATTTTTTAATAGCAGCACATAATGACACTTATGGTCTTCCCATCAATTTTGACTCGGGAAGACCACAGATGCTATATATTTGAATAAAACACCCACAATACAACGAAATTAGTGGTCAATATTTTTGCAAAGACCACAGTAGGCAACCATCCATGTTATTTTGGGGCAATTAGATTTAAGAAATCCATATTTATGAAATAATGAAGTTTTAAAACGGGTCAACGAGGACAACAGGAGGGTTAATGAATTGTATATATGCGTGTGTGTATATATATGTTTTTGTTTTTATTTTGTTATTTTTTATTATTTATTGTTGAATTGACGCTTTGGTAATATTGTTCACCTGGCAGTCATGCCAATAAAGCAAATTGAATTGAGAGAGATGGATGGATGGATGGACTCACCGACACACTCGTTGGCCTCCCGTGCTGTGGCTCTCTGCCACGGTCTGTCGTAGTGGAAAGGTTTGCACCTGT
>CAKALG010010758.1:0-11957 GCA_916700815.1 Helicolenus hilgendorfi
AGCCGCTGGGGGAAGAGGATGGAGAAGAGCCGGGGGAGAGAGACCCCGGCCGGCTACAGGTCAGACAGACATACCGCTCACCACACTGGAGGCTGGCTAGATGAGCTGTACTGTGTTTACATTAGTCAGTGGTGGAAAGTAGCTAAGTACATTTACTCAGGTACTGTACTGAAGTATGATTTTGAGGTACTTGTATTTGACTTGAGTATTACCATTTTATACTTTTACTCCTCTACATATCAGAGGGAACTATTGTGCTCTTTACTCCACTACAGTTATTTGATAATTTTTCCGACTATGCAGATTTAAATGAAATATAATCAACAAATAAATTATGATCTATTGGTTAAGAATTAAAGGGACTGTTTGTAAGAATCAGAAATGCTTGTTAACAGCGACACCTGTGGCCGTTAAGTCAACGAAAGTCAGCGTCATGTTGCTCGCGCTTGTGCTCGCTCTACATAGACATGAACGAGCATCGCTCAACACAGTGAGGTGACACACGTCAGCTAAAACCACAATATCACTCTATATTTCACCTGCTTGGCTGTAATGTTAGCTGACCAGACAAAGGTCTCTCCATGAATCAGTGCTGATCCTAGTGTTGGCTTTTCCAACAGTATTGGTCAGTATTGACCTTTTACATCCCTAAAATGCATCTAGTGGATCTCTTTATTCTGCCTCACAGGCATTAATGCTATAATCAAACTATTTTTTTCCGTGAGATCACGTCAGTCAGTTTAAGATTGTAAAAAATAAGTGAAACAGACACTCAAACATGACTAAAGGTGTTTATGTGCACGCCTCTCCGCCAATTAAAAAATATTACAGAACACAGGTGTGCAGTTGATCTGCTCCGAGTAGGTGTTTGATATACAGCTCAAAACATGGTCATTGGCACCAGGGTTGCAGTGTGCTGCCGGATTGGCAATGGCACACCCTCTACTATCTGTCTCCTCCCACTGTGACGCACGGAGAGTCACCAAGATACCAAACTGATACAGGCGAGGGAATAATCTCAGTGTGACTCAGAAAGAGCAGTGCTTCTCCCCGTGCATCTGCTTGAAAATAGTGCCCTTTACCATCAACATGAGTTAATCCATTTGAGTATAAATTACTGATTATTGTTGTTGTTGTTGTTTGGTAATTTACAGTTCCAGTAATGACCACAATAGGAAAAGGCCTCTGATTGTGTTTGAAGGCAGTTCCTCTCAGTCTTGCCCACCAAAAGTAAAGAAACCAGAAGGAACCACCGTGTCAATGGGAATCACTGACAGGTTGAAACCTCCTCCTGCTGCAAACCTGTCCAACCCCATCCGCAGGCTATCCGGAAACACATCTTCCTCTTCCTCATCCATTCATTGCAGCACTGACACAGCAGACCTCAAACGAGAAGCAAACAGCTCGGTAGGAACGTTTTGTTCTGTCCCCTCAGTTATGCATTACATGCGAATTCAAGGAAAATGCGCATATATTGTTTTGTGTTGCTTGTATTTTATTTTACATTACTTTCACAGATGATTCTATTATATGCAATATATTAAGAAAATCAAAAATCAGGAATTCATTGCTCATTGTTACTGCATTATAATGTTCTATCACTTTCAAAGGATTGACACAGAGATCAAATCATGTGGTCATCATTGATATTGGTATGCTAATGGATTTGTAACACATTGCATTATATCATACTGTTTGTGGCATTTATTGTTTATCTGACCATTTTTTTTGTAATACCTGTTGATGTGTCATCTTTCATCTCTTCAGGGTGCAATGAAGTCTCCTGATGAGAAGAAAAAGATCCAGCATGTGACATGGCCCTGACCTCCGACCCCTATTCACACAGACCCGATTGGCTCTGAAGGACAGACCACTCCCCTCCCACCAAATGTTGTTGCCCAGTATCTGTGCTCGCTCCCTCACAGTTATCCCACTAATTACATCACAAAAAGGGATGAAAACCCTTTTACCTGTTTGTCAATGCCACCTCACAGCTCAGGATGGGGTGGCGCCCTGAGGATCCTGCTTTTAAAGTCCAGAGCTTCCTTGCTGCTTTCCAAAACCTCAAGTGCCCTTACCATCGATGATCAGCAACTCTACTCATGTCCCACATATATGGATCCCTTCTAGAGGACAAAACAAGTAACGTGACTTTTGTTTTGTGAAATGCCATTTCTGGAAATTATGGTTGTTGATATTCTGTTTCTGTGCACTATTGGTTTTGGTCAGCGGGCCTCCAGTACTGTTTGCAAGGATGAAAGGGAGATTTTCCTGTCTGGGTTTTGTTTAAAATTTTGTAATTAGTAGTGCAATGACTTGAATGGACATATTGATAGACTCCTAGTTTGAGATTGTGACCTGCGGAGGTTAAAAAAAAAAAAAATCAGTTTTTCTCTGATGTACCTTTTTAATGGTACCAAACACAGATAGTGCTGAATATAGTATTTTATAAGGTGTGTGTTCAAACCGGTAATACAGTAGGTGTAATTTGTCTTCTCAGTTAACTCCATTCCACTGATGTTTGGCCTCAGTGCTGTTTCACAAGTTGTTCAGGGTTTTTAAACTTTAGTGTAGCGTTGTATTGTACATTTTTTTAAAGCTGGATCATAATCCACTGCTAAAAATTGCCATTTTGACACAGAGGAAGCAAATAACTTACATTTACCTTTAAATAGTTCAGACAAAAGAAAGGAATATTTACTAAACCAGGAATATTGTTTTTTTTTAAGTATTTATTCTGAATTGTGTATATACTTTGCAGTTACTGTCTTTGAAACAGATGTAGACAGAGTTCATCGAAAAGGTTTAGCATTTTGAATCCATTGTCAATTACAGTGTCTTGTTTGTACCAACGCTTTTTTAAAATAAATTATCTCAATGCAATGAATCACTTTTGTTGATTTAATTACAGAAAAGTAAACAGCTTTTTGGCCCATGTTTGATATGCCGGTGTAACATAATGTACTCTTAAACTATCGTTGTGGTAAAAAATAATACAGAAATCAAAATTCCTCTTGAAGCTGTAGGCAGGTTTGTTTTGCATCATTGGGCAAAAATTACATAATAACCTGGTCTGAGAGAAAACTAGACTTCTGCACCTCCTCTTGGCTCTGTTTTTAGGGTTGTGACAGGAGTCTTTGGCCAATCACAGCAGGTCCTTTCAGAGAGAGGGCATTCCTATCGGCTGTTCTACAAAAGCAGATGCGCGTGCACATCATTTCTAATAGCCAGCAGGGGGCGACTCCTCTGGTTGCTAAAAGATGTCAGATTGTATAGAAGTCTGAGAAAATTACCCTATACTTCTCACTTGATTTATTACCTCATTAAACATTGTAAACATGAGTTTATGATCTCAATCGCTAGTTTCAAATCTTCAATACAGCATGATGTTCATTTTGTAAATTGTGATTCCATTGAGAGTAAAATTGACAATGAAGCAGGGTATGCTTTACGGTGTGGCTACCTTGTGATTAACAATAGCTTTTTACCTCTGCCTATTGCATTTACACTTCAAAAATCATAAAAGCGGTGTTCATTTGTGTAGATTATCTTGCAGAACAAAACGTGTAAGTATCATAAGCGTTTGTTTGCCGCAGAGCTTATTTTCTGCAATAATCCAAAACCCAATGGAAAAATCCCATTGGCTTTTTGTCGAGGGAACCAGGGCGGTGCTAGCTTCCTGGTTGGCCTCCAAAAATGCGTCGTCCTTTCAGCACTCTAGTAGCATCCCAATTAATATCATGTGAATATGAATGTGAATTATGGATGCACCTTGCTAACCAAGCTAGCTAACCAGATAGCTAGCGCTAGCATTAGATGGTAACTTAGCATTTGATATGCTAACGGTACTTAGCCCCTCTGGGACTCGCTTTTCTCCAGCTCCACCCGTCCAAATATGGTCACTTCTGACTCCAAAAACTAAGATGGCGACAGCCAAAATGCCAAACTCAAGACTTCAAAATAGTAGTCACAAACCAGTGGGTGACATCTCTGTGACTATATGTCCACTTCTTCTGAAACAGTCTGTGGAATTTTAAAATTCTGGCGTTTTTTTTTTGTTGCCTTTTCCAGAAAACTTCCTCCCCAGCTTTAAGAGGTCTTGGACCCACCAATCTGCACTAACTGTTGTATTAAATTGGTGTCTGTTAAATTGACCCTTTGTTTTTTGTTTTTTTGTATGAACAATTCTGAAATTCATGTGATTTCATGAACAGCTACAGTTGGCAATCATAAGAGTAAAGACACAGTTTTAATATATTTAATTGGTAATGGAACTCATTCACAAAACCTGTATTAATTATCGCATCAAGCTAGTCCATGCACAAAGCTGTAATTATTATTACACTTCAAAGCGGATAGTCTACATTAATATTGTAGATTTATTTCATTCATAAATGCTGATAACCTTTTCTCAAAGAGTGAACATTTAACTTAAATAAACTTTCTAAATTCAAACTGTTAGTAGTTTGTATTTCATGGCATACAATAATGTACATTCATAGTAATTCTAGGTTGTAAAGATGCTATGGATGCTATGCTCTGTGCTCTGATAGTATTTATTGTATCTTTATCATTCCTCTATCATAACATTGTCATCCAATCAGATGTATCCGCTGTCCTTCAGACTGAATTAGATGTCCTTGCCGCACTCCGGGCACAGGATATCATCACGCTCAGTGAGGAAGCCACGGCCAACCAGGGACACGGAGCACTTCTTACAGTTGAAGCAGTCATTGTGCCACTGGCGCTCCTCAAAAGAAATGTACTTGCTGCCTCCAAGGCCTGAAAGTGAAGAACAAGTCCAAGTCAACACAACTGAGAAACATTTTATAAACAATCTTTTTTACATTCATGGAGACCAATGAATTGATAAATTGTGATTACCACTAATGGGCGTGGTGCAGGAGGCACACTTCTTGGCATAAAGGTTGCAGAAGCAGTTGAGGCAATAGGCAAAGTCATCTCTGGAGGTAAACCTCTGGCCAGACAGCTGCTGCTTGCAGCTAGTGCACAGGAAGCAGTCCTTGTGCCAGGGCTGGTCACGGTAGGTCACCCCGCCAGTGGTGATGGGCTAATAAGAGGGAACAAGGATGCCATATTGTCACACTTCAGGTGTAATTATTGTTCTTTGAGTAAAGAATTGAGTGCTATTTTGGAAATTAGTTCCAATTTGGTATCCTACCTTCTTGCAGTGCACACACTGCATGGCAAACTGCTTCTCATAGCAGGGCACACAGAAGTTATGGTTGTCCTTAGGGATGAAGCTCTTGGTGCCAATGGGCTGCTGGCACCTCTGGCAGGTGAAACAGGTCTCATGCCAGCTGTTCCCCTTGTGCTCCATTTTCCTGGAGCCTTCAGAGAAACACAAAGTAAAGGAATGGATGGAGTTAGTGAAGGGATGCAAAGACAACGGCAATAAGACATAAGACAAAATGTGTATTCTTGGAGTCAAACAATATACACTTCATTATATATTTTGGTCTTGTTTGTGAGAAAATTCTATATTTAGAATAATCAGTCCAATTTATGGAAAAATTTGTAATTTAATTGTCCGACACCATCTTGGTTTTTTGCAACCAGTGACATGAGGGGGTGGAGCTAAGTACAACCGAACGTTGAATAAGACATTTTTAGGCAAACAAAATGTTATAATTAACCTTCATGAACTGAAAAGTCACTGTAAAAGGGTTAAAGTTGTAAGATGAAAACACGGACAACTCTCAGACCAGACAATGCCGTGGTAACAACCTGGACGGAAGCATACCCTGCTTTATGGTCTATTTGACTCTAAATGGGACCATAATTTACTAAATGAACATCATGCTGTATTGAAGAAGACTTGAATCTAGCGATTGAAACCATAAACTCATATTTACAATGTTTAGGAGGCTGTGGTCATTTCACGTATTTCTGTGAGATCACGTTGAATTAGTTTGTATATAATGTATTCGAACCTCACAGAATGATGTGGACGAAAGAATATGTCCCCACCCTGCTCCTGTTTTACTCTACCTTGTGGCAATGTGTTCACACAAAAAGTGTCAATGTATGCTGATGACCTCATTGTATACCTAATAATATCCTTTCTGTGCTGTATTATTATTATTACACAACTTGGGGAACTTCTAACATCACAAACTTAACCTTAAAGAATGGAGACTGTTTATTTACATGGTGCTCCAACAGACACACATGTCCTGACTGACTGCTGTACCCACCAGCCCTAACAAAATTACACTGATTTATCATGCATATAATGTAAGAGACAGTCATGTGTAAACCATTTACAACTGCACTATTCTGACGCTTTCCGTAGATATACTTAGACAAACATTTTTTTCATATCAGAATCTGCATTGGATAGGCATTATCAGTCGCTATAAGCACCATAGATGTGGGTACTTAGGGGCCTACTACGTTGTAAAAGTGAAAGTGAAACTTAAAAGAAACACGTAACATGTAAAACTGAAGGCTTCTTTAGGTTTAGGCAAGAAATCTAAAACTTATTTTGGTTTAGGCAAAAAAAACAACTGTTAGGTTGAGGCAATACAACTACAACTTCTTTAGGTTTAGGCAAAGAAAAACCCCACTTAGTTAAGTTTAGGGAAAAACATAGTGTTTTGGGTTAAAATAACTACGAACATAAAGACAACATGTGTAAGCCTGTGTTTTATGTCTCATCCATTGTACCCGACCTCCACCTCTTATGGAGTTTCACGTTGTCTATACTACAGCACCTGATTTCCATTTCCACTCCTGTCATAATTACTACAGTCGCTAGAGGTCGCTATCGTGTTCTTTTATACCTTCTTTTGATGATCTACCATGTGAATAGATGATAAAACCTACTAGTGGGTGTAGTAGGCCCCTATTGACCCACATCTGTGGGGCTTATAGCGACTAACAACGCCTATTTAATAGTCTGACAACAGTCTAATCTCAATCTCTTTCATGGCTTTCTTCCTACCTGGCATGATAGTTTTCTTGCACTCATGGCACTTGGAGGAATACTCATTGGAGTAGCACTCAGTGCAGAGGAGCTTTTCATCCTTGGTGGAGAAGGGCTTGTCCACCAGGGAGCGCTTGCACTGGAAGCACATGAAACACTCCTCATGCCAGTGACGGTCCTTGTACGACAGATCCTACAAGAATATCAGATGGACAGTTAGACCTGGGCCGACTTTGACGATAATTAGAGTTCAAGACAGAAATCCACAGAAGGAGCATGTTAGGGCTTATATACTGTATATTGCACAATGTATCTTGTGACATCTCTTACCCTGGTGTTGCAGCCAATGGGCTTCTTGCACTCTTCGCAGGTGTTGGAGTACAAGCTCTCGTAACATTTCACACAGTAGGGATTCTCCTCTCTCAGAACGTACTTTTTCCCAAACAGGGACTCCTTGCAGTAGTGGCAGTCATAGCGCTCGGTCATTTTGACCCAGAGTCACTCACCTAGGAGAGGGAAAGACAAAGAGACACGGGAAGTGAGAGGAGAGAAAGTATTCCGTCAAACGTTTGTGACATGCAAACAGCAGTTGGTAGCTGAGGTAGACTCCTAGTTGACATGAAACAGCTTTATCTGGATGATCCTGTGACCTAAATACCATTAAGCTAGACGGTTTTGTCTTCTTGCTACTCAGTTCAAATACATCTTTGCAGTGACACAGACACTCAGCAGATATCAATTGCTAAGACATCATAAATTCCAAGCAACAAATGTTTTCTGGGACACATTCAGTATCAAGATCCTTCACATTATAGTTTTTTCCATGTTGCACCCCCCTCCCACTCGCCCCAATACCCCTTTCATCTCTCTCTCCCATCTCTCAGCAGTCCTTCATTTTGTTCTCTGTGTCAGAACTAGAAGGTGACAGATGAGGAGGATATAAATAACCCCTATCAGTCCTGCTTAGAGACAGTCAACTTTCGCCCAGTTGCATACCAACGCTCACCATGCCGCTGTACACTGACCCATCCATCACCTCACGACCAGCTGTCAGCACCAGATCACTGTATCCCTGTGTGTGGGAGTGTGTGTGTCAGTGTATATAAGTGGGTTTGAATGGCACTTGTAATAATGGCTATTCACAATCTGCAGCTGTTTGTGGTCTGGCTGTTGAGCCCTCTGGTTCTCCCACCTGTGCCTAAATACTCTTACTCCTTGTGGACCAAGGATAGTATAGGCTATATATTTCAGTGTGTGTACAGTATGTGCACCTTTATGAGGGAGTAAAGGTATAGATGTCCAGTGCCCCAGTACATAGTGTGTTTAATACCACCCTGCCAGGCTTTTGTTTTCTCACTCCCACACACACACCTCTACTATTCATGTGACTATATGTGCTCGGCAAAGCTTTGACCATATAAGGTGGCTAGAAAAAAAAGATGGAAAACTCAAAATTCACATCCCCTTCCTGATCACTCTTTCAGTCCTTTCTGAATTTCATGAATTACTGTTTTTAATTTAACTGCTCTCCTCTGTTGTTATTCCCGTTATCTTGCTGGTGTGTTTGGACGGTCAGAGCTTCTTCCCCTTGATCTATTTGCGACCACTGTGTATTCCCACCTCAGTGGTCCAACATGAGATCTGTGAGTGATTTGTAGAGGTTAGTATCTTTTTATCTGGCTGAAGTTGAGACGTATAATCTACCCGTCCTTTCTGCCCAGAGTTATTCTCACCCCTCCCACATTCCCTCATTGTCTATTGCTCCCACCATGACTCACCTAGCTTATATAAGGATTTATCGAACTCCTAAAAATAAAAAAAGGATAATCTCAACGGCCACAAATAAAACCTTCAGCTATTCAGGCATGTCATGCAGCTGTTTCCCAGCTTCTGGGGTCTCTTTGATGCTGCCCATCTGGGAGTCTCTCAGTGCAGATCGCTTGATGCCAAACTGAGCGACGGCACTTGGATAGCACGTGTTTGATCACCGTGTAGCCTGGTCTATTCCCAGAAATTCAAGGTGCTTCAAGGCATTGTTTCCCCCAAGCAATCAACTCGCTGTGCATTATGTGAAGAACTGGGTAGGTTTGTTTTTGCAAGGAATTTAGTTGTGAGTCAAGCTAAAAAAGCAATTCTATCATCTCATGAATTGAAGTGCCTTATATGGCTAAAAAAAAGCCTAAAATGTACAGCTCTTTAGTCATAATTCCAGATGTTTTAATGATGCATACGTCTGTCTTTAAAATATTATCCAATCATCTATAGCATACAAACCATAAACCAGTACTACCTCTGACAGTGAGACCTAAACAGCGTGCTCACATTGATTTTCTACTCTTTCAAAGCAACAATTCTGGGGGAATTCCCCATCAATTAAAATAAGTATGACCAACAGCCACTGATGAAAGCCATGTAAGGGGATAATCAAATGAAATGTTTAATCAACTTAAGCTCTTCTTATATGTTTAATTGAGTTTGGCGTTCCTATTCAATCCTGAATCACAGTTAACATTCAAAGTAAATGCAATATAAATACAAGTTTGCAGTTCAACCTGAACCCTTCCACCAACTGTAAAATTACAAGCTACTCTATATATACTATAGTCCTCTTCTATGTAGAGGTCTTTCCAGGAACCTTTCAGATCCCGTAGTTGTTGTATTGTATGAACAGACTTTTTTGTGCATTTGAAAAGTGTGACTACAAGATCTTATACTGGATTGCATCACACCAAAATGCTGTGAAGTGCGATAAATGCTGTAAAGCCACATAAAAAGCAAAATAACCAACCAATTTGCCAATATGGAAGTAACTGTAATAACAAGGAAGGCGCTGACACCTTCACTAACACAGTTTTGCTGAAGGGAAGTCTGAGCTTGATGAGAAAAGAGAAAAGAAGGGTGGAAAATGAACTCTACGAACAGGGGTCAACAGGGGTTGTGCATTTTTTTGGAGATAGATGACAAAATGATTGAATAAAAGAGGAAGTCGGGCTGTCTCTGAGACAGACATGAGGGCAGACAGTGGGGGAGAGAGATGAGGTGGTTAAATAGTGAAGGTACTGTGCAGGTGGAGAGAGGGAGAACAGGAGCAGGTGGGTGGGGTAGACATAAAGGAGGATGCCAGAGCACAGTGAGCAGCTGTGTCCCGGAGAATGGAAGACATGGTGAATGAAGACCAGTGAAAGGATGAATGGGTGGAAAAGATGGACAAGTGGATGGATGGATAGTTGGAGCAGTGAACAGAGTTGGGTCTTACCTTCCTGTCTGAGGAGTGTGTGCCTGTGCGGAGTCTGGGGCAGACTGAGAGGGGAGGCTCCGGGTGAGCTGTAGTTACTCCTGATTGCATTACTCCACCCATCAAGGGCTAATTGAAAATGGGGGAGGGGCGACTGGGGGGGACGTAGCGAGGGGGCAGCGAATCTTTTTCGAGATGATCTATAAATACAGAGGCGCTTCACAGAGATAACCCCGAGGCCCCCTTTCACTTGCTCATTCAGCCACCAGCGAGACCGCGTGGCCTTTTAAGGTCACTCAGTTGTTTATTCTCTCACATACTCACTTCACTTGCTCACTCACTCGCATAAATTTGACTTCATCTATCTATTATTTGTGTCCCCCCCCAAAACAGTCTTATCATATCATCCCTCCCTACCCCATTTCCTGGAGAAAAACAAGTTATCAACTGCTGTTTTCTTTATATCAGAGATATCTGTGGTTATCATTATCATAATATTGCACACACATACACACACACACACACACACATGCACGCTGTTACATAATGCCACAATCTTCCTATGGCCCGTTGATACATGATGGAAAGGACGCCAAGGGTCAAACGTCAAAGATTGTTGTCCTGTGAGATTCGTCCCTACTCATGTGTCTCATCTGTCTTTACTTCCCTATATTGCTCCTCACAGGGGAATACGCATTCAATCCCAGACCTCCAACGTGTCGGAAACAGTATCCAGGCCTGGTGACGACAGACACCCGCGTGGTTTCTAAGAAAATTGTAGCACTATTTTCTGAAACCCCACACATTCTCTTGTTCACACTGGTACACCACCCTCCATCGACACCATGCTGTCCCCAATTCTGTCTTTCCTTATCCCAGCTCCCTCTCCTTCTCTCTGTTTGTTCATGTGTCGTTCTCTCTATCTGTCTGTCTCTCTCTTTCTCTCTGTCTCTCTCTCTGTCTCCCTGTCTGCAGCAAGGTTTTCCTGACCCGGTGGTCCCTGGACACTCTCCAGTGAGAAAATGCGTCACTAGATTCAAGTGCTCTATTTTTGGTGCTTCACAAAGTGTGTGTGTCAGTTTGTGTGTATGTGTGTGTGTGTGTGTGTGTGTGTGTGTTGCTTATATGTGCATGCATATATTTATGTTTATTTGTATTGTACTGTACTGTATATAACAAGAGTTATTTTTAGCCACCTTTAGTGGCATGGCTGCTGGTCGGTCTACCACTTTGACAATTTGAAATATCTCAACAAATATTAGATGGATTGCCTTGAAATTTTGTATAGACATTTTGTACAGTCCCCAGAGGATGAGTCCTATCGACCCCCTGACTGGTTCACATTTGTGGTTTTGACTGAAATATGTGAACTATTGAATGGATTGTCTTGAAATTTGATACACACATTCACATTCCCCTCGGGATGAATGATGAGATCTTTGGCGATCCCTTAACTTTTCATCCAACTCCATCATCAAATCATAATTTTGATTTGTCAAATACTTTGGTTTATGACCAAATACCTGCAAAACTAATGGCATTTCCATCAGCCTCAGATTTACTTTGTGTTTAGTGCTCATTGATGTATAAAGAGAATTGGATACAGCGTTGGAGGTGGGGCATTGTTCATTCCTATTGAAGTTGCTCAGTGGTGCACGGAAGAAGGAAAATAACTCTGTATTCGGCTATTAGTTCATTTTACAATTTTAAGGATCGTATGATTTAAACAAGGGCTATTCAAGGGTTCGTACTGGGAAGTTGATTTACCTTATA
>CAKALG010010760.1:0-15014 GCA_916700815.1 Helicolenus hilgendorfi
GAGGAGGCGTCCGGACACGAACCTGCTGGGCCGGGCGGGGTGTGAAGAAGGAGGCAGGATGAGGAAGTATATCCAGCTTTCCCATATGCGACAGCTGCGACTCACCGGACGTGAAACGGCGAAGCTATAACTTCGAGGAAATTCGAGTGAAGATTTGAAAAAAAGAGAATACCTTCACCTTTTCAATTCCACATACACCAATAGAGAGGATAAGAAGAAAAGGATATAACACAGACAGAGCTTTGATACCAACTGTGTCCTCATTTCCTCCTCTCGACTCTTGTCCCCCTTCTGCCGTGCATTATAAACGGCTGATTATGACAGTGACAGCTCCTCAGGTGTGCAGTATGCTAGATTTGTTATTCAGCTCACAGGCATCGCTGTCCCTCCCTCTTACCACCTGCACAGACACACACACACACAGTGACACACTCATAGTGCACACACATGCAGTACACACACACACACACACCCACGCGCGTACGTATGGCTCACAGCTGCTGTGTCAGCGGGACTCTGGAGCCAGAGAGAGGGGGATATTACATGAATCAGCCTCACACAACTGTTGTATTCACAGTGCTATGATCCAAACTCTCAATTTAAATTGGGCTTTTATTGTTTGATTTAGAATTTCATGGGCCGCTGGTGGTTTCGTGAACTTTAATTTGTTTAATTTTGGAGATGTTATTACATTTTAGTGGACAAAATGGGGCCGATTTGCATTCCTGGAGCACACTAAAAAAACAACCTAATACCAGACCTTACGATAGATCTTTATATCTTTAAGAGCACGATGGGGCCAACTGATTATATTCAATACACCCCAGGATGATTGAAAGGTTCTTTATTATTATAAATATCCAGAGTATTAATATAACAGCAAATAACTATTTGCTTTGTAAAGATACAGTGGAGTAATGTCTACCTGGGCAGAGAATGAAATTGCTCTCCCTCTGTGCGTGTGTTGCCCTTTTTTGGTCTTTTCTAGAAGGTAACCCACAATTGGAGAAACCCTCTGAAGATGGTTAAAGTTAGGCATTGACCTGGAATGGTTATAGTTAGGATAGGTCATCGGGCAGTGAGTCTCGTGAGAGTTTTTTCACATTTTCCCAATTTGAAAGTTACCATCTAGACACAACCTCGCTGTATATATATATATATATATATGTATATATATACTCTGAATTTCATATTTAGCACCTTTAAATTGCAAAAATCCGTGTACTACCCTTCCAAGATGATTTGTGAATGTGGTCTCTACCAAAGGATATGGTACAAAATGTTAAACGTAACCCATGCTAAAGCTTTAAAGCTGCAGTAATCAATCAATCAGCCTGCTTTCATAGCCGGGGTGTTTACAGCGCATGTCACGTTACCGCAATGTCTCAGATTCGATTCAAGCCTTAGGACCTTTGTTGGATGTCATACCCCTCTCTCTACCCCTATTTCTTTTTATGGAAATAGATTTGGTGCTTTTCAGCTCATTATTTTGGTTTTATGGCCCACGCCTTTACACTGACAACACATCAGGCAGCGGCGAAGTGCGACTCACTGTAATAATTACACTTTTGTGGAGCTGGAAGGCGTGTTCATATGTTTCAGGCAGGAAGAAATTCTTTGTAACATAGGTCAACATATCACAGGAGTCACAGGACTCCGTTTACTGATTGGCTGATGGTATTATCTGGCTGCAATTCGCCACCAAAAATTAAACTATCCCCAACTTTTAGTTTGACCGCACTTCACAGCAGCTCGCTGAGTTCAATAGAGGTCGCATTGCAGCTCGCCGCAGGCCACACTTTGCCACTGCTCTGGTGTGTTTTCAGCATTACTGTTTCAGTTCAGTCTCATTGCTCTCATCAACCACATTTCCAGCCGCAGCAGAAATGTCTATTTTCAGTTAAAAAAGTCTGATGAACTACCCACTACTGTACCTGCCCAACACTAAACCACTGACAGAAAAAGTTAGCTCCTGGCTGTTGAAGATAATGGAGCATTTAGCTGCTAAAGAGACGGTTATTTCCCTCAGGAGTTTGTGAAGACCAAAACTAAGTTAAATGGAGAGTGAATATTGGTCTCTGCTGGATGTGTAAATACGGAACTTTAAGCCGAAATGTTCTGGTTAAAGGAGAAATCAATCATTGGCAATATCCGTCTTTTCTGAGCCTGTTGCTCAGTGGTGTATTTATGTCACTGTGAGGGACTGCTCACTTATAAATGATGTGAAGTGGAGTGAGGTCACCTTGATATTTCTAATAATGGAAAAGCATTACAGTGGAAATGCTTCGTTAAAAACATCAATGCTAAACATTTTATCGTCAGCCCTTCCAAATGAGAAAGTAAGGACGTTGTCAGCCTCACTGGCTGCAGTACTCTTATTTACAGTACCTCTAAATTACAAACCATAAAACAATTCCTGTCCTGAACGACTGCATATCTGTAATAAAGTATCCAACTGGGAAATTTTCCCTTGAACATTGTGACGACAATACTGACCTTGTGCTGCTGTATAAGGTTCTCATCATCCTGTTATCTGCTCCTGTTACAGTATTTTTAGGATACAAATTGGTTTTGTTGGCGTGTGAAAAAAACAACGGGCAAAGATGGTGAGAAGATGCCGTGTAAAACAAAAACGGTGAGTAGTAATAATTTCAGGGCATGTTGAGAAAAAAAAAATGACATTCCTGAGGTGTTGATTCTTAGAAGTCGCTTCATATGGCATTTCTTGAAGTGCCTGTTATTTCAGCGGAGCCCATGGCTTAGACTCTAATTTGCTCCAGCTTTGGCTTCACTCTACCATGTAAATGCAATCAAGTTGCTGACAAAGTATTTCTGTTGGCAGAGCTGCCGTCTGCCATTAAAAAAAAAAAAAGAAATAAATACAGGAAACTGATCTAAAAATAGAAAAATTAATCACTTTGCCAGGCCTCGCTGTGGGAAGCAGTAACTTACAGCGGGTTACGGCTTCACCTTTTCAAGTCGCATTGATTTCATCGAAGAGCAGCTTCTATTTGTGTTTCCAGTATTTTTAACCTAATCTAACTTGACAGGGTTAATTTTATGAGGTCCAGTGTACAGTAAGACAGATTGCCGACCTTTTGACATACAGGTTCACAGTCAACTTTTAATTAGGTTCCGTGTTCACTTCATTGCTTTGCTTTTCTAACGCGGGCAGATTGCAACCCGTAGATATATTAGATGTGATGTAACCTTAGCAGGTTAACCGAGCATTACACACCACATTAAGACTGATTGCCCAACCTCACACATGAAAAGGTTACATCAACCTTCAATTAAAACCTTCTTCACATTTCATACTGTACAGAGAACAGTAATGTAAATGTTAGTATAATTGCGTCTGGGTCAAGATCTGAAATGTTAATGAACTAGTGGCTAATTTAGTCGTTGTTCCTTCAGGGATAGAAATTCATTCTCACAATAGATAGGCATCACCTTGATTGGATGTTGCTGTTACAAAGTTTCAGCTTCATAGGTCAGTGACACATGCAGCAGAAATCAATGTACAATTACAACTGCCTGTGTTGATGTGTATAAACAACACATTTTCCTCTCAGCTTGTCACATACTAATGCTTTGTCAGACAGAAAAAACATCATGGGTGGGCTTAAGATGATGTACAAAATTGTGAACTTGGGACATGAACGTTCAGCTGATTGTAAAGTAAAAGTGAAACGTAACACAGGGGACACAAACATAACTAAAAGCACATCACAAACATGACTAAAAACACGTCACAAACATGACTAAAAACAAGTCACAAACGGCACTAAAAACACGTCAAAAACATCACTAAAAACACGGAAAAAACATCACTAAAAACACGTCAAAAACATCACTAAAAACACGCCACAAACGGCACTAAAAACACGCCACAAACGGCACTAACACACGTTACAAACATCACTAAAAACACGTTACAAACATCACTAAAAACACGTCACAACCGGCACTAACACACGTTACAAACATCACTAAAAACACGTTACAAACATCTCTTAAATAAAAACACGTCACAAAATGCACTAGAAATACACCTTAAACGGCACTACAACCACGTCACAAACGGCACTCAAAACACGTAACTAATGTAACTTTCAAAACAAAACACTGGTCTCCTGGTTGAACGTCGTATGTTTGTTGTCACTAGCTCTGAGCGCAGCATATTTACGCAGATGTGTTAACATCGTCAGTACAGACTACATGGCGTACAAATGACATGCAAAAAGCAAGAAAGGCGTTCTTATTGCACACTAAATGCCTTGCGCATTGTCATGTCATTCATACGCCTTTTTGTGCGAACGGACTGATATTATTCTAATGCCATGAGCACCGCTCTCAACATTATGCAAAAGAAACACACGAGGGGTTTTGTCTCGTTTGTTTGATTGAAAATGACTATCTAGGGACGAACCTAAACACGCAAAGGAAATGTAGATATTATGCTATGGATATCACAAGCTGTTAGTCAGGGCCGTGGGCAGTCTTGGCTTACTCGACGGCATTGAACCTCGGGGACGCCGTTTGAGCATCTGTCGGTGAGAGTGCCAGGGCTCAGACCTCTTAAAATAAGACTGGAATTGATACTGACAGTGTAGCTCTTATGAATGTCATGGGCTCCTGAGTGCGATGACAAATTGTATTGTGGATAGAGTTTAAGGATTCTGGTGACAAAGTGTCATCTTGCATTAGCCTGCCGAAGATTGGCGGATCAGGCCAAACAAGGTGGCAGCGAGGTAGTCAGCAGATGAGACTGTTCCCTCCCGTCAAGCTTGTTGAATGCAGTTCAAGCGCTGAGAGGAAGAGCCGGTGTAGCCAAACGATTTTTTTTAAGTTCTTGGGTTTCACTGTGAACCGCATGATTTCCCATTTCCCCCGGTGCCATTTTTAGTTTTTGGGGTAGACACACACGAACACACACACACACACACACACACACATGTAAGTGCCATATGCTTTTAAACTCAAAAAACATATTTTGAAACAACCTCAGAACGCCTTTATGTCACACAGAAACAGTCAGATAAAAGCTAAAAGCTCCTGTGCTTATCAAACCTCCCCATCCGCAGTGTAAACTTGGAACAAGTCGAACATTCAGTCTCCCCACGGCATCATGTTGGAATCACAAAACATGGTGGTAGAAAAGAGGAGGAAACCAGCTGAGATTTACCACTTCCCATTTTATTTTTAGCGATTCTTTGAGCGATGCTGGAACTAGGAAAGTAGCTAAAGGTGACTGTGCTTTCATATGTATCCCTCCCTCCTATGCGGAACCTATGGTTGACTCTATTTCATGCCAGCTCAGAAGAAAACCTCCATGTAACATCTGTGCTTTTGTATCTCTCTCAGCCTTTTATTCTGTGTTTTTCTCGCAGCACTGTTGTCCTTGACTCGTGGTTTCTTTGTGAAAGCTTTTGCTCTCATGCTGCAATTTAAATTCACAATTTAATTAGCGGCAGTTAATAGAAATTTAGTTTTATCTTGTTTTATGCTGTTCAATTGTGTGCTTTTCTATACGCTGTGAATCACCTTGTTACAACCTGCATTATTACTCATAGGATTAAAATGATTGATTTCAGAGGTGTGTTATTTTTAATGCTTAATCCCCTTAAAATATATATATTTGTTATGATTTACTGTTGACACTGATGAGATGTTAGTCACACAGGCAAAGAAGCAACTTTGTGGCTTCCCGTCATCGTCATCTGGCTCCTGCCAAAGCTTTGAGCTGAAAAGCTGTACATCTTTGTTGTCCTTTTCCCAACCTTTGCTGGGAGTTTGGGGGAAAAATATGTCTGTACATTTGCAAAATCTATCGCGGGAAACCCACTTTACTCTATGTCATGCATTACTGTGTCTCTTCTACTTCTCAAACACATCATGAGACATCTGAGATGCGTTCAGCCCCGTTGGGTAGAAATAACGAATGCTATCAATAGGATGCTGAAAATTGTCCTTGCAATATTACGATGTTAATTTAATTTGTATTCCCACTCTACAATTTGAAAGGACAATGTGACATCTCCCTGAATGCAAAGTAGGAGGAAAACGTGTTATCTTATAATAGCTAATTAGATTTCTTATGCGAATACTGACATGTTAAACAGGCTTCCCCTACCAGTGTCCTTCATGGGCCGTACTCATGTTTATGATTAGGCCTCCCATTAATCCTGCCAACAGACTGGAAACATCGTGCTGCCTGTATATTGGCACAGAGCTCCTCAATCATATCAAAAATAATTTGTTGTCTTGATTAATTGATGTTGAGCATTTGGGCTGAAGTTATTTCCCAATGAGGACTGTTTTCCTTTACCAGTAGCAAACAAAGCTGTTAAACATGTCGTGCTGAACAGATATATTAATAAATATTCAGTAGGGCTGTGTATTGGCATGAATCTGGCGATACGATACGTATCACGATACGGGGGTAACGATTCAATATATTGCAATATATTTAGAGACTGTAAGCAAGGTGATATATTGCGATTTTTTAAATCTAATTTTAGGAAAACTGTCATAATATAAAGAAAACACCAAAAATACACAATTTGTAGAACGGGCAAAAATAACACATTTATATCGCATGCAAAAAACTGCATGGTTTTTGCCCGAAGAATTATTAAAATGATTATAAAGTAGGCATATTTGTAAAGGAAAACCCAATTTTATTCACATATCTAAAGGTCAGAGGTCAAGGAACCCCTTTGAAAATGACTTGTCAGGTTTTCCTTGCCAAAATTTAGCTTAATTGTGGAGCATTATTTAGCCTCTTCGCAACAAGCTCGTATGACACGGTTAGTACCAATGGATTCATTAGGTTTTTCTAATTTAATATGATGCAAGTATCTTCACTCTAGAGGTCATTAAAAATCAATGTAGTGTTTTGGAGAATCGATACAGAATCACAACACATAATAACACGATACTCATGTGTGTCGATATTTTCTTACACCCCTAATATCCGGTGGTATTAACATTTGCAAATGCTGAGCAGTCAAAAAACAGAAAGGCTAATTCCAGTAGCATACTTCATTATTATGATACTTGATGTTACTTCATTTCTTTAAATGCATAGATCCTGCTTCTAATCTCCATTAACCAGCATTTCATCAAAAATAAATCATCTATAAGCGACTACAGCCGCACGTCTGAGGACAGGACATATATACAAATTGAAAGATTAGTTGTCAACGGTATTGATTTGTCAACATCTCTGGAATCATCGACCCATGCACGCCCGAGTCCAAGCGCTTCCTCTTAACATACCGTATAAAATGTATGATTTTCAGGGTTGCAGTTTACAGCAAAAATATAACAAGGTTTCCACATTTTTTACACACAAATTAATGTGTCCTTGTTAGTAGGAATGTGGTAACAGTATCAACATCATGCTGGTCTGATGATGATCCTGTCCGGTCAGAGCATGCAACGGTCTGTGGTTGTTTACTGTTTTGCTCCTCCCCACCGCTCTGTTAAATGGGGTATCTCTAATGCTGGCACAATAACAAATTACCTGCTGTATTTGCATACTGTTTTTGCAGCTAACGTCAGTGCTTCCAATAATCACCCCTTGATTTGCTAATAGACCTCTATTATAGAATCTAATCCATATTTGTGCACCTATGTAGTCATCCTATGGAGACGTTAGAAAAGCATGATTAAAAAGACATACAAGCAATTTGCTTAACTGTTTATTTGATGAAAATGTGTCTTGCGCATTCATGTAGCCTTCAATAGAATGCTGCAGGGATGATGTATTTTTGTAGGCCAACCAGGAAGTTAGCATTGTCCTGGTTCCCGCAACATAAAGCCAATGGGATATTTCTGTTGGGTTTTGGATTATAGCAGAAAATGAGCTCTTGTGCAAACAAACGTTTATGATACTTACACGTTTTGTTCAGCAAGATAATCTCCACAAATGAACACCACTTTTATGATTTTTGAAGTGAATATGCAATTGCTAGGAGTAAAAAGCTAACGTTATTAACGCTATAAACAAACTACAACACGGTCACATGAGCGCTGTAACGGCGGATGAGTCGGCGTGATGACGTTTAGTAGTTTCATTTAGCCACTTGTTAGCAACTGCCTTTTTTAAGCCACAAAACGACTTCAAAATTCACAAGTGGGATATTTGTTAATGTATTTTATGTTGTAGAACAAAATGTTAAAATCTCTTAAGCTTGTGTTAACCACAGACCTTATTTCGGGCATCTAACTAAAAAAAACAATCAAAAAATCCATTGACTTCCAGACAAGGGAACCAGAAGTGCTAAAATGCGAACTGCTAACATTCCTGTAGCACTCTATATAGCTTTATCAGAGTGTGAGATATCGTGCAAATGTTTGTTTTTCAATGGGAGTGCTTAATCTCTGCTGCTGGGGGAAACTCACCACCTGACATTTTCTTGGTAAAACATGCTACAAATAGAAAACTTATAGGAAGCCCCACGTTTGGCCTCTTTTAGTCTATAGAACTGCCCTCAGATGAAGCACTGCAGTTAACCACACTGAAAAATTCAAGGTGATTATTTCCCAGTTGGGGTGAATAATAATAGCTGGACTTCACTTCAGGCCTATTGGAAATCAAACAATTCAACATTGCAACGAAAGAGCAGCATTTCCCATTCACCTTTGTTTTAGATGGAAAGCTGAAACGACCACTTGCACTGCAATAAAATGAAAGCTGAAGAAAATCCTATAAATAGAAAGACTGTATAGCACATTCCTTTGCAGCATGTATTTACTTTTCTGTAGTTCTTATACTCACAGGCTCCAGATGCCAATAGCTGATATCAGTCTTCCTTCCTTGAAATGGTAGAGCTTTTGGGAATATGTAATAAAAACCAAAAGGTCAGAAGTAATCTTAGTCAGATAGGCTGAATAAATACTTAGCACACTGAATACCTCACCGGCCTGACTTTGAGTTTTCACTGAAGTTCCGGCTGAAACTACTTCAGTGATTGTGAGACTTGGCTGTACTGCTGGCAGTAATTCAGTTTCACCCAGAGATATCTCTAAAGGCCTTGGCCTGAGAGCCCTATTTTTTTCTGAAAATGCCTTGGACCGGCAGTGACACATCCTCCCTGACCTGGCACTACCCCTGCTATTACAGTCACATGTGTTTTAGCTCATAGTGTGATGACAGGAGGGGAGTGCAAACAAGATAAATGGCAGTCAGAGTACAGTAATACAACCCAGAATACATTCTTCAGAGGAAAGGGAGTTTCCTTTATCTGTAAATGTTAAATTAATACAAGTCATGTTCTTTTGAAAAATAAACACAAAGTGACAGCTCATGCTCAAACTACTGATGACAGATTTTTATAGTGGAGGAGCAGATCTTGCACCCTTACCTAAAACGTGTGTGCCCCCCACTCACACTTTCTCATTTTACAGCTAAACACTACACTACAAGATGTTTCTGAAAACATTTGAGGCGAGAAATAGGCATTACATTAACAGAATATTGATTCATATTCGATCAGCGCTCCCTATAGTTTGACTCTTTGATTGGAGTTTGTGAGTGATTGACAGCTGCTCAGAGACGGCAGGCTCCAGCTCGGCTCTGATTGGTTGTTTTCCTTCGGTCTGTGAAATCTTGCAGATGCCATTAGGAGACATTGGAGGTACATGATTTTTTTTTTCAGATTACATATCTCATGCACGACCGTCACGATATAGTGACCGTTTTATAAAAATAACTTTTTAAAGTCATATTTGCTCCATTTCTACCCACTGCAGCTTTAAATGTTGGATTAATACAAGTCATGTTCTTTGGAAAAATAATCAGAAAGTGACAATAAATTTGGATAGCTCATATTCAAACTACTGATGACAGATTTCTAAGGTGGAGGCGATAGACTTGCAAAAACGAAACCAAAAAAATAAAGTCAACATTTTTTATTATATAAGCACCAACTAATAATCTAAAATACTTAAATCAAAACTGTGATGCATTAAAATCATCAAATTATTAAACAACTTATTTTTGGGGCGGTATAATTACACAGCGGAACTTCAAATGGTTGTTGATTGTGTCCAGTGGGGTGATAATTAATGTAACAAAACTAAGCTAACATGCGCGTTAGTTAACATTCAAAATAGACATTAGAGAATTGTTTTTCCGATCGAGTACACCTGTTTTAGGGAAACAAGGAACTGCAGCAGCTGAGGAATAAGTTGTGGCCAAAGCAGGTCCAACAAGTGATTCATATTTTCTATACTGAAGGATATTTTTACTGGAACATTGAGACGTGCTGTAACGTTACGTTACTTCACACAGGGAAGCTGCTGCTAGCGACCTAAATGAGGACCTAAGCTAGCTGGAAGAGACCGTAACCCGCAAGGTGCACTAATGACCTGAAGGAGAGTTAGTCTGAGACATGACATCCGCAGTTACTCTAATGGTGAGTAAAGTTGTGTTTTATTTTCCCCCACTGACATCGTTGTGCTGCTTTGCTGTTGGTGAAGTTATGCATCACAGTTGCTACACAATCTCTCTGCGTGCAGTTAGTTATTTGTTATGTTTTGTCTGGCTTCCTGTGATGTGTGTTGGCGCTCGATTTTGTTGTGTTGCTGGTAATTGTTTGGTTTCGATGGCACTGTCTATTTCTTGAAAAGCTGTAGTCTTTTTTTTAGCACATTGTTCAGCCATTTAATAATAATAATAATAATACAGCATCAATATTGAACATAAAAGGGAAACCAAAATGACACGTCAGGGGGGATACTACAGCAAAGACATCAAAAAGATATGTAAATATGGGTATAAAACATGTTTAAAGGCTCTTTGGATCTCACTAATATCATGGCAGCAATGATGGAAAAAAATAGCCCAACATAAAATAAGAGCAAAGGCAGCTGATACAGACTGAACATCAGTGGTATTTTTGAAGCATTTTTCCATTTAAGGATTATATGAAAATGCCTCACTTCTGTTCTCACACCGAACATTATCCCCATTACGCTCAAAAGACAACATAACAGCTAGAAGAAGCTAATTAACAAATTTGCATTTGATCCCCGGTTTTAATTTTTGTGCTGCAGTGGGAATCATGACCTCTCGTTTCTCTGAGTAAAGATTATGTTTAAAACGCAGTTTTCACAAAGAGTTGACTCGGGTTAATAACATGTCACAGTACTTGGAGTGGATTAGATTCAAAATGAAAGGATGGCCACAGTTGGATACAAGAGATATACTGTACTGTACACCTCCACTACTTATTGCAGTTAATGTGGCTTATTCAAAAGGAGCAGCGAAGCATTTTGATGCCTAAATTTAGTTGAGCATGATTATCATCAAAGCCATCCTGATATGGGAAACAAAAACAGGAGGCTTATTGTAGAAAAGGACTTTTTTGATAAGAAAAAACAAAGCATCTTTTGGTGTCAAACTGTCACAGAACAGCGCTGATTAAGGTGTTACAAAAAAAATTATGCTCTCAGACTAAGATGTGGGACCGGTGCTGTTGTCACATGCAATGACAGTTGGGATCCAGAGGAAGCTATCATGAAAAGGATATTGCTGTTCACCTGACATGGGAAATCTACCCACCTAATAAATGATATGATTAAATTTCCTCAAAGTAGACGCATTCAATCAGGACTTGAGTTTCTAGAAAATAAAGGTTCCCACCTCTCTGAAACAATAAAGCCGTTTTCTGTCTCATCAAAAAGGTGGAGCAGCATTTTGCAGGTATTTAACATTTAACTAGACGGGGGGATAAAAGGGGATTTTTCTGGTCTTGTGCAAAAATACTAAACACTAAAAGGATGGCAGGCGTTTTGCTTTTTTCACCCTCAGAAAGAATGGGACGGAAATTGTGCCTTAGATGCTATTGTTTTGGTGCTGATTGATTTAGATGAATTTACCCTGAAATATAACATAATTAACTCACAAGGGGGTTTTAGCAATTTCATTGCAGTAGGCAGGGCGTTCTTCTCTGTAGGGAGGCTAACTCTGCATCATTTACCACTTATTGTACCTGCGTTTTAAGACCGCTGAAATCAGATATTATAATGGTGCTGCTGTACAGGAGGCCGAGGAGCTTTTTCACACTGCTGCTGCAGAATTAAAGCGGTAATTACGGAGACAAATCACTTGAGCTTATCCCAACTGTGGGAAAAGTGGAAAAGCAATTTCTGAACACATTAAAGGAGTTTCAGTACACAAGTTGCATGTTGATATCTCAGCCTCATGTATCAGGCTGTTGGAGGTTTTATTATAGGACATTGTAGATATGTAATGATACAGTATCATAGGTGTTTCTCTGGTAGTTGTATGACTCACTCGAATGGTGCTATTATTCAGCCCGGCCGCACGAAAAGACGCACGAATGACACGATAATGTGCAAGGCAAGAAATAAGCTTAAGCAATAAGAAAGCTTTTCTTGTTTTTGGCGTGTCATTTGTACGCCATGTAGTCTGTACTGTCAGGAGTGTAAACGCGTCTGCGTAAATATGCTACGCTCAGAGCTAGTGACGTAGAATAAAAAGTGAGAAAGACCGCTTATGGTGGGCAGGAGGGGAGGTGGATGGGTCCAACAAACAGGACTTTCAACCAGGACACCGGTGTTTGAGACTGGTGTTTTGTTTTGAAAGTTGCGGTAGTGACATGATTTCCGTACTTATGTTACGTTGTTACATTAGGTACTTATATTAAGCCCAACCATGATGTTTTTCTTAAACTGGG
This sequence comes from Helicolenus hilgendorfi, assembly GCA_916700815.1. Taxonomy (NCBI): domain Eukaryota; kingdom Metazoa; phylum Chordata; class Actinopteri; order Perciformes; family Sebastidae; genus Helicolenus; species Helicolenus hilgendorfi. Next base: position 12,714 of record CAKALG010010760.1, read on the forward strand.
GACACACCAAAGCCAACATCAGAGAACTAGCAGCAATGAAGGCCACCTGCTACGTCGCCTCACGTAGCCTTTGTCTTGGCCAAAAAATTGTAACACATCGCAGACTACAGCTGCCGGCCAACTAGCAAGTACGTTCCCCGCCTGCGTGATATGATATAACTCTCCCTACCAGCAGTTCGCAGTAGTCTGTATTAGTTATTCCAAAAGGGTAACCGGAAGAATTACAATTATTTATATAATAAGAATTAAGCGGCGTTTGCCGACCATTTTCACACCACTCTCACTCACTACTTAGCTTCATTCCAGATGGCCATGTCGTTGTGAAAATATCCGTGTATCGAATGATCAGATGAGATGAAGATGAAAAATGAGAAGAGCCTTCTGTGTTTTTCCTCTTGATATTACTCGTTGGCTTGCTTTCTTCACGTCCGTTTCTCATCTCGTGCACTGATTCGTTGAAGCTGAACTGCCAATCAGAGTGATTTCTCGCACCAACGAGAAGACTAGAGCCAACAGTGCGGGATACACTGAAAAAACTTGATCGATGGACGATCACCGACGGCTCCGAACTGTCCGACGGCCGACCAAGGGCTTGGTGTGTCAGGGCCTTTGGACCAAAATGTTTCTTTTGCCCCCTGCTGGTACTGCACCTTTATACACAAATGTAATATTCACGTCTCTGCGAGGCAAAACATGACACTGACACACTATCCTCTGGTAGACAGGTGGGTCTGTTACACACTTCGGCGTGATACCAGGTTGTATTATTATAGTAATTGAGTCGCTTTTGTATATTTTGAGGTCACTAATTTTATTTATTTAATTTAGTACAATTTGACTCAAATGCTGACCTTCACATTAGATCAAAATCAGCTTGGATACTTTTCTCATGTTCAGATTCAAACTACAGCTGTGAGCGTCACCTCACTCAACAACAGCGAGCAAGAGCTCAGAAGCATTACATCATTCTCGTTGGTAACAAAGCAAGCGATAGGTTTAGAACACTTTATTTTTAAATGTTTGGTAAAGTTCAATCTTGAGCAATTTCATGGTAAATTTGCTGTAAAAACACAAAAATCAAGGGTTAATCAGAGAAGCGGGTTAGTGTAAACTACAATACTCAAACATACCCACAAGACTGTGCAGGTATCCCCCTTGAAACAGCATTAGCCTTAATTACACTACTCAATCATTTATGGCTCCCTGGCACTGTGTCAGTGTGTGCATCTGCAGAGACTCTCCACTCTGCCGATATCTTTTCCCTGTTTCCTCCCCGCCAAGGACGTTATGTTTTCAGTCCAATTTCTTTGTCCCCTTGGTTGATTGTTAACACCATACCTAAAAAGTGTATTAACAAATTTCATTGACATTATGTGAATTTTCTTTTATTAAAATGCATTTTGTTCAGAATTCTGCAGCCTTGGACAACTTTGCAGCATTTGAGTGCTTTCTGGTTATTATTGCTGTTATTTCTGAACGTCTAGGAGATTTTGCAGTCAGTAGGAGTGTGAGTCCGCAACACTTGTTCCATATCCCACTGCTTGTGAAAGCACGATTCTCTGAAACAACAGCCAGTCCAAGGAAGTAGACTGAAACATCTTTTGGCTGAGGTTTCTTTTATGTTTTTTTTTTTAGCTTTTACGTCTCACCAAATCAATTCTTGCTCTGAGCCTCTTTCAGTCAAAGTTAAAGATATGAGACAATTAAGCTGAATAATTGAAAAACCTTTGCGCCGGTTTCTTCCTCTTTCTCATTTCTAGACTGTGACTCATCCTTTTCATGTGAGTCAACTGAAATTTGAAGCAAAATCACAGAATGATACACTGAACACTTAAAGTCCCCATGAAATGAAAAATACATTTTCTCAGTTTTACTGTAATCCTGTGTCCCTGTGTTAACTTTTCATTTACCTCTTGTTATATGCCATATGTCAAAAAACAAAATAGCATCAGAGTATTTTTACATCAATATCTGATCAAAATCTTTTCTCTTCCTGTAAACGGTTTCAAATGTTTGATGACTCATCCTGCACTTGCGTTTACAAAAATTCATCCAATATACGCTCTTTGATCGTAGTAACAGAGCAATATGGAAAGAGACACTGTTTGGATATCAGTGGGTAAAAACAATGTTTCATTTCCAAAACAATATGGCTTAGGTCTAATTCCATTCAATGGAAACTTTACCGATTCTCAACCACCTCGGTGTCACTGCAGCGCGACAGTACATGCAGTGAACGTCCACCTGATGATGATGCAAAACGACCGGCGGAGTTTTGCCTGCAGGGTGAGCGGGGGACTC
>CAKALG010010764.1:0-10488 GCA_916700815.1 Helicolenus hilgendorfi
AGCAGCCACAAACTGGCCGCCACCAGCCACCACCTCATCCCTGCAGAGCAGCACAGACCAGGTTCAGGTTGCCTCGCAGAAACCTTTACCTCCATTGAGGGCTTCACTATAACTGGGTATTAATAGAAAGTTACCAATGATACCATAGCGAAGCTTTTTTCAAAAGCTTACTTTGAGAAATGTAAACATCTTTTTCTACAAAACCCCCTTTTCTTTATTTAATTTAAAAAAGCCAAATTTCTCAAATTTGAAATGTAGTTTAAACACAAGCAGCCGTGCGCTTATCAATACTCAATGCTACGACGACATTTTGGTCTACACCCGAAAAGCAATGGGTTCGATACCCAGCCCTAGACTTCACTGCTTCCTCTGCAGGAATCCAGAGATACAAAAAGACAAAAGGAAAATGCAAATCTGTTAATTCTCCCAACAGCCATGGTTGGAAATCAAACGTTCAGAAACGCAGGAGTACCCAACGGCCTTGGGGGTTAAGGCACTGACAATAAAGAGTTACGTCCAGGGTTTGAGTCCGACCAGGACCTTTATTTCCTGTCATCCCCCGTCTCTCACTTCACTCATTTTCTGTCTTCTCTCAACTGTCAACTTTCAAGAAAGGCATAAAATCCTGAGAAGGAACATGATTGATTGTCGCGTATGAAATGTAAGAATTTAAATACTGAATTATTGCAGAAACCGGCTTCTAAAATAACTGGAACCAAACAGACAGATCCATGTTTTTCCTCCACCAGCAGAAAAATAGACAGAATTAAGACAGATGTTTTTACCTGCTGCAGCTTCTCAGACTAAAAGAGCTGTCAGTGTTGTTGCTGGCCCTCATATAGCTCTCTGCTGGGGTCCTAATGGCCGGTTCCCTGTGTGTTTGTAATGACTAGTCTATACGCAGCAGTCCTGTCATTATTAAAGCAGAGATCTGACGCTAACTCACACCTTCACACACCTGATAGTTGGAGCAGATTGAACTGGTTCTCTATATCAGCCTCAATAACAGTAATAAATCTGCTGGAGCTGTGCCCCAGTGCATGATGGGAGCTGTTGGTGCTGTTAAATCATAGGAGCTTCTGATTTATTGGGATGGTGCCAAAATAAGCCTGAATGTCTAGATAGACTGTACTTGCATGCGTGCGTGCATGTTTTTTATTATAATGTTGTAGGACAGTTAAGACTCCCAAAACATATATTATTTGTTACATTTCTATATTGTTCCAACATATCGTATGCAGCATGTCTCCACACGTTACAGTCAGAATAACAACAGCACTCCAGAAATTCAGCGTTGGATCTGATTATGTGCTCAGACTTCTAAATGAAACGAAAGCACAAGAAATAATCCACATCAAACTGTAATCAGATCAGTTCATGGTGCTGATAACAGCCTTTAATTATTACTCGCTGTAATCCAACTCCTGTCCCAGTCCTCCTAACATTGACACTGACCCAAACATCTACAGTATATGACTCTTAGTCATAGTGTTGTTTTTACTGACTTTTTGAATTACCACTTCTGTTTACATTTTTTATTAGCACATAAAAACCTGAATGGAAATACTTCAAAATGTGATATGGGTAAAGGAGTGAGAGCTTGTTAAGACCAGTGGGCAACCTCCAGGTCTGAAAAGTGAAGCCAATGCTGAAGTTCCTTAAACTTGCATTCTTTCTCATAGCCAGCAGGGGGCGACTCCTCTGGTTGCAAAAAGAGGTCTGATTGTATAGAAGTCTATGAGAAAATGAGCCTACCTCTCACTTGATTTATTACCTCAGTAAACATTGTAAACATGAGTTTATGATCTCATCGCTAGTTTCAAGTCTTCTTCAATACAGCATGATGTTAATTTAGTAAATTATGGTCCCATTTAGAGTCAAGTAGACCATAAAGCAGGGGATGCTTTAGGGCTTTCTCCGGTCTGGGAGTTGTTGTTTTTTTGGTCTTACAACTTTAACCCTTTCACAGTGTGTTTTCAGTTCATGAAAGTTAATTACCACCTTTTTGGTCACCTAAAAATGTTTTATTCAGCGTTCGGTTGTACTTGGCTCCACCCTCTTCTGTCACTTCTGGTTGCAAAAAAACATCACGGCGATGGCCAATAACCAAAATGGCAACGGCTGAAATGCCGAACTCAAGGCTTTTAAACGGCAGTCCACAAACCAGTGGATGACATCACAGTGACTACGTCCACTTCTTATGTACAGTCTGTCCATTGTCCATCCATGAGTTTGTGTTAGTTGATGGATAATTGTTAGTTATCTAACTTAACTGTTATTGTTGTAACTACACTGCCAAAGTACAAACATTGTTCTTCTTCTAGCATTTTGGCAGTTTGGCAATTGCCAAACTGTTTCAGGTGCATCACCACCACCCTCTGGAGTGGAGTAGTGGGAAAACCAATTTGGATTACAATCACATTTGTTATCTGGCCGACTAAGACGCGTGTCGTACGTTGTGTCCGAAACCATCCCCTTGTTCACTCATTCCCTACTCCTCTCAAAGAGACCGTTTAGTCAGCAGTAAGTTGAGAATTCGGACACTTCTGAATCATAGCGACTTTGTGTCACTCCATCAGAAATTTTCATGCTTATAAAATATGACTTTTTCAGGGTACTATATATTGCATAAATTTTCTCTCAGGAGTTCCAACGCTCAAACAAAATGGGGTGACAAAGGTAAATATAGTGATACATAGTAAGTAGGGAGACAAAAGTGTAAATAGGGCCTAAGATAAATGAGCATCTACAACAGAATTTAAACCCTTCATGATTTTAACAAGTTTAACCAACAATTCATTTGTTAGTATCCAAAAACTACAACTCCCATGAAGTTTTTCCAGAGCGGCATTACACGTCATGACAAGTGGGTCTCCCTTTTCCATGACCATCCGCCCACACTCTCTTTTAACCATTCACATTGTCTTTTAGATGAAAACAAAACTTAAGTCTGCAGCTCCACAGACTGGAGGTCTGAACACACAGTCAGCGAGCTCAGAGACCCTCCCACCGCAACTCCAACAGGCCAATAGTAAACCAGAAATCAGTGCTGACCGGGAGACAAAGAGAGAGAGAGAGAGAGAGAGATCTACTGTACGTAGACAGAGGAAAGAAAACAGGAGGGAGGGGAGAGAAATGGAAAATATTCAGCAGTTCAGTTTCTGGATGAGCAGGCTCAGACGGAGAGACTTCCAGCAAGAACAGCAGAGGATAAAAATAACATGCAGGCTGTTTGTGTGAAGTTTAATGAAACCCAGGCAGTGCTTAAGCTGAATTTTTGTTCTGTTTGCTTCCCTCAGTATTTCACTTATTAACTGGACTTTTGGAAATAGTTCAAATTACTTCTGAGTACCACCGACTTCCTTTAGACATGTTTGACTTTACTTTTCAGCAATAAAAGCTCCAAAACTCCACTTTTAGCCAATACATGACATTTGTAGTGTCAGCAGCCTCACCTTCACTGTGAGCTGGTTCAAAGCAAACAAGTGACAGTTCCTTTCATCATCACTGAAAGGAGCAGTGTGTAGGATCTGGCGGTATCTAGCGTTGAGGTTGCAGATTGCAACCAACTGAAACTTCTACCTTGTGTACCGTGAGTGTGGAGATGAACTACGTTGGCTGACACAAAAACGTGAATGGCCCCATCAAGAGCCAGTTGTTGTAAGAGTAACGTAGGTCATTTGAAGCAGTGTCAGTGCGTACAGTTTAGTGAGTGGTGAAGCAAGAGAGAGAGAGTGACGGCCGCCGCGAGTAACTCCGGCCCAAGCAGGAAAAGTTAACAGTTAAGAGTTTGGTTTGTCCGTTCTGGGCTACTGTAGAAACATGGCAGTGCAACATTGCGGACTCTGCGGAAAGGACCCGCTCCCCATGTAGCTATAAACAGCTCAATCTAAGGTAACAAAAACACAACAATTCTTATTTTCAGGTGATTATACACTAAAGAAAACAACTGTAGATTGGCGTTTTTTCACATTAAACTGTGAAATTACAGTTGAGTTTGACCAAAAGCACACTTGGTGATTGTTAGAAAGAGTAACGAAGACGGTTTACGTGAGTTTTATTTTGTTTCTGTCCAGTTTGAATGAAGTGTTTTACGACGCTCCGCTGCGTACAGCTGATCTCAACATAAACAAAAACACGCGTGAATGATGGCGCAAGCTGAACGGAGCGGGGGGCGGAGGTCTGCACCATTCTAGTTGTTTAGCAAAATGTCTTGAAAATCATGAAAAATGCTCATCCCAATTTCCCTGGTTACTATGTGCAGTTTAACTTCTGTTTCTTCAGCATCTATAACACTGTCTGAAATTGCATACTATGCACTATATACCCAATATGTGTACTATTGTTCAACATACTTTTGTGAATAAACAGTAGTGTGTATCTTTTTGGACTGTAATTACCACGTCACTTCCTGAGAGCCTTCCCAACAACAGCCACTTTGTTACATAAAGCTTTGGGTCTTGTGTCTCAGATTTGGCAGCCAGTCTCAGTCGTCTCGTGTCTCGTAGAGACAGGTGCGGACCAGGTTCAGGTCTCTGTTGTTCGCTCGTGCAGAACTCTTTGCCACCGTGAACCTGATTTAGCAATCTCATATTCTTGGAGTACAAACTGATCAAAAGAAAATGTAACTGACTCAGTAAAGTTTTGCTTTGCTAAATGTACGCACCATCAAAACCTTCTGGAAGTAATATTGTAATGTCAGATGAGCTCATTATTTTCTGTTTTAACCCATTTTTTTAAAAATCCAGAAATTGTTCTGTAGTTATCCTGATAATTACTGAGAAATGACTCTGTACCAGAGAAACCACGGCAGAACAAATTACAAGTTTAGTGAAAACCAGGATCTTTAAGCAACAAAAAATAAGGTAAAACCTGAATAAAAATGGTCGACCACATTTAGTTATAGCACGCCCCAAATCTCCAAATGTCCTCTTAGCTCATTGTTGATGTTTTTAAAAACTACAGAACAACGTCAGTGAGCAAAACCAGAAAGAGAACAGTATTTATGTATCCTAAAAGTTAAAGAATCTGGTTCCTTTTTTAGATCCGTTCTGGTTCAGGTCTGTGCTGCAGTTTAATGGACGAGTCCTTATCAGGTTTTGTTAAGAATCCTGTAAGTAACGGGTACAGCTCTTTGTTTTGTTTTTTCTTTTGGACCTGTGAAGAAGATTAACTGCAGCAACTGAAACAACTGTTTACAAACCATCGCAAGACAGACAGAAAGACAGATGGAGAGGGGAGGAGCTGAGGACAGACAGACAGACATTAACTCTACTTTACCAGCAGTTCGGTGGCGCCAAATTCTTCCACCCTCTTTCCTCCTCCTCTGGTTCTGCAGGAGCTCCAGGAGAGGTGTGTGTGTGTCGCTGTGTGATGATACTGTAAGTGTGTGTGTGTTTGTTTCTCTGTCTCTGATCGTGGATCAGTTGTGTGGAGCAGAGCAGGCAAAAAGAGCTGTGAGGGAAAGCCAGGATTTGTACTGCAGCTAGGACAAAAAGAGAGAGAGAGTGAGAGCGAGAGAGTGAGACAGGTCTGACATCTGTCTTCCTGTCTGAGTGAGGACACTGCCAACATGCTGCAGGATATCGGAGAATGACAGAAAAGCGGACCGACAGAAGTTAAATATTCACTTGTTACACAGTGAAAAGGACAAAAACAGGAGGATGAGTATGAAGCATGAGGACTGGTTCACTTCTGAGGTGCAAATAACAGGAAAGTCTCAGAAGGGGATGAAGAAGAGGTGAAGTAGGACAGAGTTCAGAGGTCACACAAGACCAAACATCCCACTTCAATGTCGACTAGATAGACTTCATGTGAAAAACTCTCTCTGCTCAGCAACACGTCTAAATAAAACCACAGAACACAGATAGAGGAAAAGTCCTAAAGGAACTAAACCCCCCAAACCAAATACAGTAAAAATCTGCTGGATTATAATACGACTGAATATGGTGAGAAGAGGAAAATCTGCACAATATTATCCAGATACAAAACAGGTAGTTCACTTGACTCTGACATAAAAGCATTTTTTAACATTACATCACCACAACAGTAATGTGTCTAAAAAAATGAACAGGTACAAATATTTCAGTAATAATTTTACAATGTATTTAATTGAAACTGAATGGACTTAGATATATGTTTAATAATTACAAATGATTTCCAGGAAGTGTGACTGCAGGCAGCTGGTTTTATTTCACCTTGGTCCTAGAGATGATCATAATATTATTCATGGATGACAGTAAATTTGGAGTTGGAACTTGTTAATATTTCAAGTTTAAATATATCAATCATCACCCACGCGGGGGTGTAATCCCCAGCCAATAACAGCGCGCAGAGTGTGCAGCCCATACAGGTGCTCAAATATCGCCACTTTGTCACGCCCCCTCAGCTTCTGATACCGACTCACAAGTCCCCCTTTACTCCGTTAGATATAAAGCAGCCGTATTTCAGGGATGACAAAGGGTTGTGTTATGTGCATGTGTTCCATTGTTTCACTACGTTTGCTTGAAAAATGACTGGAACAATGAATCAATTATCAAAATAGTTGCAAGTAGAGCAAGACCCTGCAAGTTCATCAAACTGAGTGATGCGATGTTACTGTTGATTCTGTCTAAGCTTGTCTGCATTTGTGGAGAGCTGCATATATTTAACACTGTTACCTCAGGGACATCAGTCCTTTTCCTTTTCTTACTGTAGAAGTATAACAGGCATCGAGAAAGAACCGTCGGAGTAGTTTACAACTGCAATACTAATACTCATAACATTAAAGGTGCAGTATATAGGATTTGGCAACATCTAGCGGTGAGATTGCAGACTGCAACCAACTGAGGCCTCTCCCGTGTGCCAAGCGTGTAGAAGAGCTACTGTGGCCGACAAATGTCGCTCTCTAGAGCCAGCGTTTGGTTTGTCCATTCTGGGCTACTGTAGAAACATGGTAGACTCCATGAAGAGGACCCGCTCCCTATGTAGATATAAACGGCTCATTCTAAGATAACAAAAACACAACCATTCTTATTTTCAGGTGATTATACATTAAAGAAAACATACTTATTAATATTATATTCCATTTCTGCTAATGGATCTCCCTAATGGTTACACACTGTCACACATTGCTCACATTGTGTCCAGTTCATGCAGTATGTAAATGGCTAAAATGAGTTTAACCCTCTTGAGTCCAAGTCCTGGAATCCATTCGTATTTTGTCTACAGTTACATAACTTTATTTATACTGTATATCCTGTAGAGACAAGCTGAGAAAACCAGCCAACAATGAAGTTAAAACATTTTTAAAACTGTGAATTATTCACATGATTTACAGGCATACATGAACTTTCAATGCAAAAGAGAAGAAAAATCGCTTTATTTGTAAAACAGACTGTATTATAGTTTTACTTACGGTTTGCGTCTGTATTTGTGTGTAGAAGTAGCATACTATAATAATAATTTGAGTGATTTTGACTGAAGATTTGTACATTTTTATAGGTGCCTGTGTCATTTTTCTTGTATTTTGGGTTCTTGGCAGCTTATATGCTTTTGTAAAATTGACATGAGAAATCAATTTGAGCACAGAGTTTGTGCTGAAAAAAGAGATGCCATGCATGTGAGATAAGGACAGTTTAAAATGTTCTATATAAAGACAAAAACAAATGCATAGAAAGTCTGCAAAAATGAATCAAGCTGGATCAAGATTACATACTGATGAGCAACATGAGAGGAACAACCTGCTCAGAGTAGAGGACAATAAAGACCTGGTTCTGGTCTGGGCTGGTTCAGGGAGTAGAAACTTCTGATTACAGACAACACACACACACAGCTGCAAATGCCTCTGAGCTGAGTCACCCGGACACACCCCTTACCTGTTGGACACACCCCTAATGACTGGAAAGTATACTGGAAAACAGCTGTGTGTGAGAGAGAGAGTCGAGGCTAAAGAGTAAATCAGATTTATTATCGGATCACATTTCACTTTAGAATCACTAGAATCTCATTTGTAAAGTCATTAAACTCGACATCTTTGAACTCAGATAAATCATTTCCTTCAAAACGTTTCCATGAGTCGTAAAGTTCACAAATGTTCACTTCTGTTTCTCGATGACAAACAAAGACGAGAAGTTTTCAGTGGAACTGAAGCAGCTTTCATTTATCGTCATTTCATCTGTAAAGTCGATGAAACAACAACGTGACCTCACACTCCAAGTATTCACTCCTGTTTCCTCTCGACTCCTTATTGCAGTTTAATGTTGTGTCTCCGTGTACAAACTTGTGTGTTGTGTGTGATGAACGAGGCCCAGAGTTCAGGTTACTAAACAGATGTTGTAGCGCCGCCCGCAGGCCGACTGAGACAACTTTGAAAATGGTGGAAAGCGGCAGCATTTCACCAGGTTTCTACAGTCCAGGAAATAACTAGTGCTTTCCTGGTAATGTGGCCAGAACGGAAGGGAAATTACAAACAATTTGTTTTTAAATACATTTCAGAAATCTTTTTTGAAAAATGAATAAATGAACTGATCATTTTGTACACAAGCTTTTCATGTAACAGCTGAACTGAACTGATTCTTTAAAAAGATAACTTTCAACTCATGTATGCTGAAATAACCAGTCATGGCACAGTTATTCATTCAATGTTGGTTTTTTTCATTCACTTTTTCATTATTTCTTTTTCATTTTGTCTTTATTTTTTTAAAGAATATTAAAGGTATCTCTTTATCTCATTACTGCGGTAATATTTTGTGTAAATTATGTGCATAATAATTGCTTATAAGTGTAAAAATACTTCAAGACAACACTAGAATATGTCAGAGAAACAAAACTAAATGAGACCACAGCTGCGTGTTTTAACAATAGCTTAATGTTCCTGCAGATATATGGGAACATTTTGTTGCACATGCACGCTCTAAAACAAGTGATGTTTGGTTGGCAGAAAAATTAGAAAGATAAAAACTTTAATTCTGATAAAACTGAGATCGTGAGTGTGACAGACAGACAGACGGAGCAGGTTAATCCAGATCAGAGATGTTAAAGAATCTGATTCACACGTTTTAAAAAACATCAAATAATTTGTTTTATATAGAAATAGTTTGTGGATTTTATCCAACCTCAGTCAATGTTACTTCTTTAATGTCTTTGAGGAGAACGGCGCCTGTAGTAGATCAGGACCTGTATTTATCAAACCGATAAAAGGGAAAGTTGGGATTTAAAGGATAGTTTCACACAGTCTTAAAACAATACTGACGTCAATATGTACATTGAAAGGGTTATCGGTTGCTGTAATTGTTCCCTCCCGTCCGTTCTGGCCACAAAGAGTTCACTTCTTAAAGCATGATGGGGGACAAAATCCAATACTTAATCCAATAAAAAATACTTAAATTCTTAAATTCTTAAAGTTTATCTGAAGATAACAAAGAGTCCCTCTTTCTCTCTCTCTGTGTTTATCTCTCTGCAGGAGAAGTATCCATCTGTCGTCTCTCTTCCTGCAGGCAACAGGTCAGAGGTCATGACCCTGAATCACCCTGAGCTTTCTGGGTAAATGCACTCATCCTGATGGAGCACAGTAACACCACACAGAGCCCTGAGCTGTCCCCTCCGCTGACCTCTCACTGCTTGTGTTTTTGTTTACAGCTGCGTCTTGTTCGTTCATTGGTCAGTGGATGTCTCCAGAGACGGCGGAGTCACTCCCAAGATCCAGCTGCTGACAAAGATCCCTGAGAGAGGTGAGATGTCCGTTCCGTCTGTTAGACTCCTGCAGTTGACCTGAACTCTCTCAGCTATCTGCAGACAGGAAGCTTAGTAACACGAACCATACTGACTGACACACAGGCTATTTACTGTGATGTAGGATTGGTTTTAGAAGTGAGACACAGTGAAGTCAGGGGTTCTTCAACTAAAACAATAGTAATCTGGCAAAAAAACACATTATGATGGAATTGTTGTATTATTAATGCAATAATTTAACTTAAAATCACATTTAATTTGATAGACTGGATCATTGATAAGATAATAATGGATTTATGTATTTAAAAAAACAGTATTGTCTTTTAATGCTTTATCTTTTACTGATGTTCAGTTGTGTCTTTGTAGGAAAATATTATACTCCCCCAAAAAATGTGGAGTTGACTAATCATTGCAGCTCATCTAGCAATTAAATGGAATTAATTGGACGTGTACAAATTGACCACTGTCTCCATTTTCCCTCTTAATTAGTGCCAAATGATTTTACATGTTTTTCCAGGAAACTCTTTGGAAATGATTACTAAGTTATTTGGAAATTGCATAACTATAAAATAAAGTGTTAACATTACAAAACATTGATTTAATGTTTAATGTTAAATAAAAAGGTCATCGCGGGTCAAACTGACTGTATCTCTGCAACAGTCAGGTGAGATGGTTTTTTTGTTCCTCTGTCTCTGCAGCGCTGCAGTTGTTTCCCTCTCTGGCTGTAGGCGGCGCTGCTGAGGCCTTTCAGAGCCTGCTGAGGATTCTGGGACCTGA
>CAKALG010010772.1:0-10021 GCA_916700815.1 Helicolenus hilgendorfi
TCAAGCCCTCCATCACCACGCAGGGAGGAAGGCAATCACCAGCCCATTTCCATGTGCTGTTATTCCCACCCCCCACCTTCGACTCTCAAATCAAGGTGCACAGATGACCAGGGAAGCACTGGATGGAGGCAAAAGTGGCGGGTGGGTGCAATCAAATGACGTGTGAAAAAAAAAAGAGACGAAAGAAAAGAATAAGAAGAAAAAACGTTGGGTTCTGCAAGCGGGTTTATTCAAGCCATTTAATATCTTTAAATAATCATAAATGGATTGGAAATACGAGGGGAATGGGTTGAATGAGGCTCAATTGCTTTCCAACCAGCAGCTCATAAGATCCCCGTGATTGGGCTTGCAAATTGAAATGTAAGTCTTGTAATACAGTGCGTTGAGGAGACAGAAGGGCTATGGGTCAAGAAAGGTGAGAGAAGGGAGTTCTCATTTTACCCTCGCAAGGGATTAACACAATGAGCATATGTTCGCAGAGTCACATCTTCTGTCTGGTAAGAAAAGAGGAAGAGCAAATGAATGAAACCCAAACAAAAGCTTATCTTTTACCCTCTTAAAAGAACGTGAATGGTTATTTCTTTTTTCAAGGAAAGGAAGATGGGTAATAGAAGAAGGAGACAAGATGAGGGGGCTCCATTATACTTATAATGTGAAACAAAAATGAATATACAGACACAGATGCATCACACCACGTAACTGGAAGTAATACCTCCTCCTGTTCTCTGTTTTAAGTTTGAGAGTGGCTGGAGAGGCACTAATAGGCTCCACTCAGAGAAACACACAGACACACCAGGCTCATCCTGTCATCTCATACTGTCCTCTAATGCTTAGGCAGAATATTGACAAAGAACGTGAGCTATCTGATCTGTCTGGGCTTGAGCCAGCCATCATTACAGACTGGGGATCCCGCTCACAAACCCTGCTGATTGTCCCTTGGCCTCATAACGGCCCTGATGAAGGAGAAGAAGATCCTATTACTCCCTTTTTAAAGTCATCCCTCCTTGTGTGGTTAAATCTTTGATTTTCCACCATGCTGTGTACAAGGGACATATGCCCATCTAACAAAGGCAAATGTGGGATTTTTATGATATGACATTTTCTATTGGGACATTTCCAAGTCTTTGTGCTGGAATCTGTATCAAACTGACTGTCTACTTTAATTTTGCATTAGGGCTGCAAGTAAACAATGAGCTTGATCATTGATTAACATGCTGATTTTCTTTGGGCTGCAACTATTGATTATTTTTCATTGATTAATTTGCCTATTATTTTTGCTTGATTAATCGTTTGGTCTTTAAATTGTCAGAAAATAGTGATAAACGCCAGTTGCAATTTCCTAAAGCCCAAAAAAGACAGAAAAAAAGCAGATTCTCAAAATTGAGATGTTGGAACAAGGGGGCATTTGGTATGTTTGCTTAAAAAATATATAAAACATTAATCCAATGTAATGTTGGCAATTAATTTTCTGTCGATTGATTAGTCAATTAATCAACCAATTGTTTCAGCTTTAGATTTTTTTTCAATAAATTGGTTATTTCATGTATAGAGTGTTCAAATAAATGTCAAAAGTAACAAGATGCGTAGTGACCAACACCCCAAAAATTATTCAATTTATGATATGAATGATATGAACTTTATTTTTTACTGAATTAGTGTTAACTGACTGATCGATTAATTGACTAATCTATTTAGTTCTATTTTAAATTGCTTCATTATGTAAGAGGTTGCTCCTTTTCATGCTGTGTATTGTAGCCTGTGTTCTCCAGTACTACAGTTCTACAATTGGAATGGTCCTAACCACATTTGAAGTAATTACCCCTCTGGCAGACAGCCGATCCATATGTGAACAGTGCAGAGGGAGGCTGAGCAGGACATTAACTGAGCATTAATTCTGTGATGCCAGCGTGATGCCAATTATTTTAAATGTGGTCAATGTTCTGATGGTTATAAATTTCTCCAAGTACCAATCAGGCTAACAAAAGCTCCTTGGTGTAAAATGGAAAAAAGCACTCAAAAAGGCAAGTCTAGAGCAAAAGCATGAACAGCAATTTAGTTGTTTAAAAAGAAATCTGCACTGTGAATTGGGTTGGAATTAAAATTTGCATCATATACGTACTGTAGAAATGTAAGTCAATGGTATAATGGCTTCATGATAGTTCTAGATGTCCACCATTAGAGACCTTGCTCCCACTTACATACAGTTTTTGGCATTTCTAATTGACCTTTCAAGACATTTAGACTATTGACATTTCTAAACTGTGTTGCACTCTAAATATTCTTAATAGATTTGTTAGTCTAGACATGTAATTACAGTGAAGAGCTCTTTTTTCTTTTCCTTATTTTGATTATTTTATCTCAGGAGGCTTTGTTTTACATTTTTGTTTGACCTAAAATTACATTTAGCATATTACAAGAGATGAGGCTCAGGTTTTGCAAATACCCACACAGCCTATCACAGTTTACTGATGCAGACGTTAAATATTCTGCATGTCGAAAATACTGTGGGTAGATATTGTAAATGTGTTTTTAAAGACCGCATATTGTATTTATGTTAATGTTTTATGGCATCTCTGACTAAAATGGGTGGCAAGAAGGACATGCATTGTTTTCTGTACCAATGGAAATAATCACCCTAATACACTGCAGATGTCTCATTAAATTTGCATATGATTATTGCAGCATTACTTCAATTGATCCTTTTCATCAAACCAGATAATACTTGCTGATTGCAGACTATTTTGGCGCAGGCAAAATTCATGTTATTATTTTCACTCTTGGTGAAAAGCAATTAGGAGCACAGCTCCTAGTTTGCCCAGTTTTATTCAGAAATTAGCCAGCTTTCACAGAATTAATTCTCCTTTATTTCTCTGGATGAGTAAAAAACACAACTCTGGGGTTGGTGGGTTAAAAAGGGGTGGATTATATGAAGTTGGATTTTCTTCTTCTTTTTCTCTAGATTTGTTGCATTTTCTTTTTGTCTTGTGAATTTTGATCTTAATTTGAGCTTATTTCTTAATGTCTGAAAAACAAAATGGATGTTATAAAAACCCCACACAACATATAAACCCATGTACTGTATAAATAACAAAGATATACTCTAATTTATGGTAGTGATGTGCCGATCTGACTTTTTCAGTCCTGATACCGATGCCGATACCTGGGCTCAGATACCAGTCTTTAATTAATAAGATGCATGCCTCAATGGGTGGAAGTGACTGGGATCAGTATTTTATGTGTAAGGCAACAGGCTTCCCTAATTTTGTAAAACAAAATATAACAAATAAATACATAGATACACCTTTAGTGAATTGTTATTTATTATTAAATTAATACATCTTCAAAATTAACAGGAATTACAATTCAAGTGTAAACCTTTTTTAATGCAGCAACAAATTGGTCAAAACTTAAAAAGGAATTCAAATTCCATTATATACAGTAATGTATACATAATATATAAACATAGAATTAAATTGAATAGTTTATGGTTAAAGACATTAAAATCATTACTTGTGAGCTATTATAAATTCCCAAATTGTGAGAATAATTAATTTATTAAACCAATTAAACCAATAACAACATTTTAATTTAAAGGTGGGTGCAATGACAATATAAAAAGAAATAATAGCAACACACCAGCCTGATCACTGAAAGAAAGAAAAAAAAGGAATTTGTGACTTAGGAACAAAAGCCTAATTTTCCATTAACTCTCTGTGATAGAGAATTGATTTGACAAAAACAAAAACAAAAAAGTAAACGCTGCTTTAATATCCCTTTGCTTTAATATCACGTTTTATGACAGCCATCTCTAATTCTCAAACCTCATCTGAAGGGGTGAAAACCTGCGGGACAGTTAAGTCGCTACCCTTTCCGGTTTTACATTAAAGGCCCTAATTCATACAATCATCACTAATAGCTTTACTAAAATGTACCGCCGGCCTCAAACTGCCCACAATCTCCAATCTTCTTCTCCTCCCTGTCAATGATAATCTCTGTCTTGTTCCATATATCTGAGGCCGGTCACATGCAGACAAGCTGTCTTCAGATGAGTCACGGGGGGAACATTTTGCGGTTAACCACACTGCTCTCCGGGGGCAACCTGGACAGTAGATCGGCAGCCGGTAAAACATTCACTGAGACAGGAGAGACCATCCCAGATTGTCTTGCCTGCACACACAGCGCGAGTGCTGAGTGAAATCTTCTGGGTATTGGCTGTGTTAACTAAATTGACATTGGCTTTCAACCTCCTGGCTATCCATCAGTGGAGGGATGAGCACAGGGGCTAGAGAGGTAACCCCCGAGTCTTATGCACTCTCTGCGGTCGTCCTCGCATTTGTTACTGCCGGGATAAAAAGAGACGGGGAGAAGAAAAAAAAAAGATGTGTGAGGTAGAATGTGGAGGAAATATCTCTGTTTCCCCCTGATATTTTTGGTGATAGCCATTCATTTGTAGTGGTTTTGGCCTGAAGAGGTTTGTCTTATCTGTTCCTTCTCTCTCTCTCACTGGGGGGAAATAGAGGGTGAGTCTTCTCTAGCCTACTCTCTCACAGTTGATTAGTAACTCCTGCTCTACCCCTACGCTCCAGGGATTCTATGCCAGCTCCCCTTATACATCCCCTTGTCATGCACATACTCACACTTCCTCTCTTTCTCCCTCTCTGTTCTAAACACACACTCATGCACACACACGTCTCCCCACAGTCATGGAACAGCAATTTGAGGGAATCACACAACCAAGACCTGACATTTATAACAATGAGAGCTTGATTAAAAGGGCAGAATGAAACAGTGTCATCCTCCATTCATTGTCCTTAGCCCAAGTTAAATAGGATTTAAACCTGTGCATTGCGGCTGATACCTCCACTGTCAATCCCTGATTGCTTTAAAGCACCGAGAAGAAAAGGTCTTGTTATTGTAATGCAGGTGCGTAACAGTATGTAACTGAGGTGTCAGAGGTGGCCAAGTTTACACAGAGCGTCTGGGAATAGATAAGGAGGACGCGAACGCGGGGAGGGAAAGCAAAGCTAATACTGCTCCGTGGCATGGTGTTTGAAAGGCACAGGAATAAAGCTTAGTTTTATCTGGCTTGGGGCAACACACAAAAGGCGGCAGCATTGCAACGTGGCGGGTTTTAAAATTGGGATCAAAAGGTTCAAGCTAATTAACAAGCTAAATAAGAGTCCCCTAGCTTCATCTATGTAACCACCCTCGCTCTCCTCTCCCTCCCTCCGTCTCTTCTGCTGCAGTACTTTGTGCGCCCATGCCGCCGTCTGTGTGTGCGGTATGCCAGCATAAGTGTGTCTGGAAAAGTGAAGACAAATTACTCCCCGTGCTGAATGTAAAAAGAATCACCAGATTACCTCCAACAAGATCATTCCTATTAACTATGTTATATTGCTAGCATGACCCTGAGAGCGAAATGCCCCGTGATCAAGCTTTGTTCAAACTGTTTTGATGTTATTCGACTTTTCCAGCCGAGCCCCGAGGAGGGCTGAGATGGGAGAGTCAAATAGAAAGGACAAGGGCACATAATAAAGACAAATGGCTAGAGCATGAAATTTGATTCATTGCCCTGGTACAGAAACATTCACAGGGAAATGGCCAACATTGACATGCCATGAATTTCAAAACACTGTCAAATCCAAAAAGCACACATCCTGCTATAATGACATTGAGTCCCTGAGGGACCTGCAGGGGGGCTCAGGCAGATTGTGGGCCCAATCAATCAGGCTGTTGTTTCTGATGGACGTTTCCATGTTGAGCTATGCGAAGATGTTTAAAAGGTCGCTTCACTCAAATTACAAAAATTCTAAATTTACCTTTAATGGTATTGATGCTGATGATTTTTGTTGTATTTTATCAAATTTTAAGATGTCCTGTTAAACTTGGGGCGGCTGTGGCTCAGGAGGTAGAGCGGGTCCTCCACTAATCGGAAATTCTGCAGTTTGACTGGCTTCTCCAGTCCGCATGTCAAAGTGTCCTTGGGCAAGATACTGAACCCCAAATTTCTCCCGAAGGCCGTGCCATCGGTGTGTGTGTGTTTAGATTCAGCGTATTCTCATACAGCGGTTGATATGATATTTTACGAAAAAATTATTCCTCCTTTTTCCCCCGTTTTCCTACGAATGTCCAGCAACACATGTCAATTACTGCTCATTACATGCACACAGTCTTTTCAAAATAAAATTCCATCTTCACAGGAAACAACTTCCTTAGGTTTAGGAAAAGATTGTGGTTTGGCTTAAAATAACTCCGAAAGTGGTGTAACTTAAGTACGGAAGTTACATGAGAAATAAATCGTTGACTTTTGGTTTCACACGGGATATAAACACCAGTCTCCAGGGCGAAAATCCAGTAATTTTTGACCAACCCATCCACGCCGACCTCCTTCCTACTCTTTATATTCCCTGGTTCACGATTACGTGAATTACACACAAATTCATATTGTGGTATATACATGAATCACAGTGCATTACTTTTTGTAGGAATAGCTACAAATGGTGTATGAAAACAGCCTGTTAGATTACATCCTGATGAGCAGGTGGCACCTTGCATGGTAGCCTTTGCCATAAGTATATGAATGTGTGCTAATGGGTGAATGTTGGCATGTAGTGTAAAGCACTTTGAGTGGTCGGAAGACGAGAAAGGCGCTATATAAATGCAAGTCCATTTACCATTACACTTGTAGACAAGTGTTTTGCAGACAACGTTAATGTTTATTTTCAATTGCCCGGTCAGAAATCTACTTGCCCAAAGTCAATTTTAACTTGCCAGTATACAAATTGTTTTATTTATTAGCGGCTATTGTTAGGCCTTGTTGACTGCATGTTTTTATAAAGTGCAAAACATATTATCTGTTTGTGAGGTAAAATTAATTTTGTTCTTGATGCTCACAGCATTAAAAAATCAAATCTTAAGAAATTAATTACTGTTTTTCCAGAAACAATGTCCAGGTTACTCTGGGTAATCACTGTGACCAGTTTTCATTGGAACTTCTTTCTACCACATACATAGCCCTTATGAAAACTGTTTAAAGAATGTTATGTGGATTATAATAACATTTTACATTATCTGAGTATAATTTAAATAGTTTAATTGTAATTCCTCAATGCTGTGAGCCTCACAAACGAATATCTCGAAACCAAAGTATGTGAAACCAAAACTGTCTACATGGCTTTATAGCTCTACGGGTAAATAAGAAACTATGTTTTTTTTGTACTTTGTGTCAACTGACCCTTTAACCTCCAGTTCCATTCCCAAATGGTTACAAATGACACAAGTGAAAGTGAAATATTGCCTAAAATAATTTCTTCCATTTATATGACAGCAAGGTGATTTCCTCTTTTTTTTAATGAAAAAGATGAAATTTATAGCCATAAGGAGCTCGGCACCTTATCTATTTCACTAGGCGTCAGAAGCATATGCTTTAAGCAGACCTTTCACTGCAGAGCACCCACTTTGTAGTACGATATGAAAACACCATCTGGTGTGTTAGCAGCGGCTAGGCTAAGCTAGCTGGGGCTAGATGGGGCCCTGCTGTGTCACAGGATTATTTTACTGGTTGGTAGATCCACTCTATTAGCCCCTAGTGGCTGGGATTATTGGATGATCATTATTATGTGTGACTGAACAAGGAGCTAAGTACCTGCACTTCCTTGACGCAGTTAAGTCTTGTTAGTGTTACTGATCAGACACATTACGAGCACATTTTCAGAGCATTACACATTTATTACACCTTATTTGAGACATAAACACACTGTTTATTTAACGCACCTTGACTTGGACTCACACAGTGTGTTTAAAACATATCGGCTGCCGAAACTGACTTAAAAACAGCTTCGGAAAAGGCAGACTATGGCGCGCCTGGAGCACATATTTGTTTGTGGAAGTGGAATGTCCCTTTCTAATGCATCTAACCAGGATCACAGGCGAGTACAGAAGACAGCACGTTCAGAGACGGGCCCTCTGCTCAACAAAACGAACATCTGCCGTTTCTCATCAGCGAGATTGAAGCTAATGACGAGCCGCGAGTGTGCTGACAGAGAGAATGGAATTGGATTGTGTACAAGAGGCCCAGCGAGACCAGACATATGTTTTGGAAAATGTTTTGGATGGAGTATGGCTTTATATAGTGTGTGTGTGGAAAGTAGGATACAGATGCCCGAGACTGGGAGAAGCAGAAAATAGGCCCCTGCTTTTTTTTTTTTTTTTCTTTCGCAGTTCATGTTTATACAAGCGGATGAAGGGGAGTGTGTAAGCGCAGGTAAAACAACCGTTGTGTTCTTCCCCCTTTCAATCTCTTCTTTCACTAACAGATAATGGAATTACACATCAAAGAAGCTTCCTCCTGTATCCAATTCTTCTGTGACCTCTACCAGCCTTTGTTCATATTCACCACGACAACTCCCCAGCCCCAAGCCTCCACCAGCAGGCTTCTCCCTGCTTCCTCTCGCCGTCTGGGGAGAGATTAAATTTAGATGAAAATGAAATATTCATTTCCACTCAGCAACTGATGGCCATCTTAATTTGATACAACTTTTGATGCAACATCCCCTCATTGTTCTTCTTCATCACCAAACACTTTTTTTTCCTCCTCTTCCCCTCTCTTTGCCATACCATCCTCTTGTGGGTAATTCTCAATACAAGCAACCCTTTGGGTTTGACTTTGTTAAAAGCAGAATTGCAAAGTAGCATTACAGCTTTTCGCGGTCTCTTGAAATATGTCTGAGTCATTTCATATGAGACATTTGCACAAACCCCGGCCCGGCGAGGGGGATCTCAGGGAGCATGCGAGTGGAGAGAGCACTCCTCTATAGCTCGCTTGAAGAGTTAATCACATGAAAACTTCTCTCTCTGCTGCTGCTGGTACGGGGATAAAGACAAGCCTCTGAAGTGGCTCTGTGTTTGCAGACTTCAACCAAAGTGGTGACCACGGACCCGATTTATCCCACTGAAGCTTATGAGTGGTCACACTGCATACAGCTTCGAGTGCTGCACATTTGTCAGCTTACATTTAAACGTTCGGGCTGTTTCACACACAATAATTAAGTCTGCAGTCATGGCTGCCTAAAGCATTTTAGGGAGGCTAAATGAAAAATGCATGTGACCAGGTGTTGTAGGGGCAGAGCGGGGAGCTGAGGAAATGAAATCAACATGAAATCATGAGGGAGATTGATTAACTGGCACTGATTAAGTGCTTTAAGTATTAGGTAGATAAAGTAATTGATTATACAATAAATCCCTGTCAGGCAGTGAATAACCTCACCGAGAGAGAAAAGAGACAACAAATGATGAATTAGTTCATTCACTCCACCAATGAAAGAGACAATGTATAATAATGTGTCATTACTGTATGCTTTAACCGTAGATACAGTATGTACATGCATGTTATGAATGCATTTTCATCTGTTCAAAATCGGGCAAGAGAAGACAGCAATGTATTATGTAAATTAATGAATTGTGCTGAACAAAGTGCAAAAAGCATCATATTCAATGTAATCATCTGCGTCTTATTTCCATGTTGGCAAACATACGAATTATCTACAGACACGTGCAACCGTCTGAGAGCAAAAAATACGTCCTCCAGCACTTTCGTCTTTATTATAACGACATTGCATTATCTGCTGAAATGGTTCCTACATGAGATGAGAGGTTGCAAAACATGTCAGGAGGGATAACAAAAAAAAATGACGAAAGGCAGGCGGAGGGAGACTAAAGAGAAGCACAGCGTGTAAGTGGACAAATACAGAAGGAGCAGTCTTTTATTCCCTCCAACAAATAGACGCTGCAGAACAAGACGGAGCGGCCATCTGGCTTCAACTTAGAGCAGTGCACTGTAAAAGCACTAAAATCAATGGCAACAACTCTACCTTGGATACCCACCATTACCCAGATGGTGTACTTGGAGAACTGCACAGGCCACCTAACCGAGAGCAGACACAGCACAGACAGAGAGCGCCGCCGCTCAAATACCGCCGCCCACCTCGAAGATTTTCACTGGTTTGTTTGTGTTGGGAACCAG
>CAKALG010010779.1:0-11364 GCA_916700815.1 Helicolenus hilgendorfi
TTCTGAGCTGTTCCAGCTGGGCCTTGAATTCCTCGTCCTTCCGTATGGCCTCTTCCATGGTGGCCTGGTTCTGCTCCTCGTAGGCCATGGCCACCACAGCCAAGATCAGATTCACCAAGTAGAACGAGCCCACAAAGATCACCAACACAAAGAAGATCATGTAGGTCTTCCCGGCAGCCCTCAGGGTCTGTTGGGAGGCAGAGCAGCAATGGTAAGAGGAGATGGAACAGCTGATACAGTGGAAACCGCTTATAGTGATCACAACTCTCCGGGTCAAATTGGGCATTATCAATCTACTTGAGGGCAGCTTCAACCACAGCGCTTTCCCCGTGTGCACTCGTTTTTCATTCACTTTCTTTTTCCTGTCATGATTTCAGTGTGCACAGCACCAGCCTCGGGTTGCCAGCCGGAAAGCAGACGGTCCACGAGGGAAAGTTTCAGTAAGTAATTAAAGTAAAACAAACCAAAAAATTAAATTAACGTTAGTTTAATGTAGTTTTAAAATGTTTTACATATGTTGTCATGTATGAAAAGACACAAAATTAATACTGTAAGCAGACTACTTGATGACTTTTAAACAGTATTTGTATAGAAGTGATTCTGTCTCAAGCTTTTTGATCTATATAAGCAGTCGATCACTGTGATCACTATAAGTTTCCACTGTACATTGATGACATCTGATACATAACCTAAACCCCCGAGTCACGCTCAGTGTCAACCTCACTGCTCATCTCTTACAGTGACTCATCAGAAGTCAGCTGTTGGTGGGGAAAATGAGAACAGGCAGAATGGCCTGATTGGGCATTTCTGGGTGCAGAAAAATCAATTCAGCGTAAACGTCTGTGACTTCCTACATTTAAATGCCTGTTTCTGGTATGAGTACTAATATGCTGAAATTAGCTTGACTATCATCTCATATAATGATGAATTGATACCTCTGTTCTTGGTCTGTACAGGGATAATCTTACACCCTGTGCTCGTTAAGGTTCTCAGCATGAGCCCAAGGTTGTGCTGCGTCATCAGAGAGAGCCATTAGTTATGGATTTTGACCTACTTATCCACGGCAGAAAAAATGAGAACATTCTGGAAAAATCTTGAAAAAATTTTGTTTTTTATGTTAGTACATGATGGTTACCTTCATGTTGATGCAGGTTTAGAGCAGGGTTTTTGATAAATCTACATGTGAATAATAGGGAATAAGAAATCGATACAGCATATTATGGTGATATTTTGCGTGACAATATTATATCGATACATGGACATCAAGTATTGATCTTTTATTATATAAACTATTAACCTCTTAACAATCTATCTGTCTGCCGGCGGGCCCGACTGCTATTCGGTGTTTCAGAGGTTGTAGTGGGCTCAGTCTTAAAGCTAGAGTGAAGATCCTGGAATCAATTGGTACCAACCATGTCACGTTAGCTTGTTAGGAAGAATGCTAAATAACGCTCCAAAGTTACGCTAAACTTTGGCGATGAAAAACTGGCATGGCCATTTTCAAAGGGGTCCCTTGACCTCTGACCTCAAGATATGTGAATGAAAACTCTGAGATGAACAGACTGAAAACTGTATCTTATTAGATTAAACAGATGTTGACCATCTGCATAAATTGCAGTTTTAAAAAGGTAATAAATCACAATATATCTTATTGCAATACTCAGCATATCGCAAAATGTTTAAGATCGCAAAAAGGTTGACTTAATTGTGATATTGTGATAATATCGTATCTTGGGGTGCCTGGTGATTCCCACCCCTACAGAATAGACATGTTTCTTATTTTATTTTATTCTATTCACAAAGGTATCTAAAACGTTTTTAGTGTAACAGAAGGACCCCAAATTTGAATTTAAATGTTCTCACTCATCATGGTTCCCTCTTCTAAAGGCAAACTATTGTTGTCAGGGAGCAGGGCAAATAAAGAGAGGGCTTCATGGGATAGAGAGGTGAAATTCCCTCACACATCAATTATGAATGTAGTTGGAATGTAGTGCTGGGAAGTGTATATAACACAACATTTCCAACAAGAGAAACACAAACTGATTAGCAGTCTAAATCAGTCTCTTTTAGTCTCATCACCAAATCTCATGTGGGCAACTTCAAAACAACCCTCAGGGGCAATACTGAAGTATGAACAGTAAGATCTCATCTGACAAAGAAGCATTCAACACCCTTCCTAAACACAGCTGCATGATCATTATTCTGAAGATACAGCGCACAATAGCAGTGAGAGCCTGTAGTTGGGAGCTGAATTTCAAAGATAGGAGCAAAAATAGAAGTATGAGCTGGAATGCTCCCATCAGGTCTCATCTCCCTCATTGACCGTACTGTAATCCTGAGCTGTTAATATTTCATACTTCCTTCCTTCCACTCGGCCTCCCTATGTGGAGGCAGGAGTGTCTCCACAGGCTTTGTGTGGAACAGGCTGACAGACAGGACAGAAGTGGCCCGGCTACAGTAGACGCAGATGAGACGAGAGAAAGTAGGAACAAGAGAAAAACTTGAGGCAGAATGAGCCACCATTTTCTGTCTTAAAGGTGGAGTTACGGCGTGCACTTAAACTGTGTGCACCAGAATGAGGAATGAGTGGAGGAGCCGAGCTCTTTTCTGCAGTGGAACCTAATCTCACGGGATATCTGCTGCCTTGCTCTACTCAACAGGGCTGCAGTGATGACTGGCTGAGCAATAAGTACAACTTTCATTATTGATAAATCGTTTGAGTATGTTTTTAATTAATCAAAATGTCACAAAATAGTGAAAAATGCCCATCTCAAGCTCTGAGAGCCCAATGTGACGTCCTCAAACAGCTTGAAAGGAAGGTCTGGAAATAGCGGGTGTTGTATTTTGTATTATGTTATGTCTGTCCAACAGTCTAAAGGCCTTTACACACCGGGGATGTGACAAACAAATGACACTAAAATGCAAAATATTTACCTGCAAATATTATAAGTCTAGGGCTTTATTGTGAAAAAAACAGAAGGAGTAGAGCTGGTCTGCGCCTCATTACAAGGAGTTAGGGCTGCACAATTAATCGAATATTAATCGCGATCATGATTTTGGCTTCCCACTATTAAATGTACATGATCGCCTACAATAGTGAGTGCTCTGCTCATAGAAAACTCTGCTGTTTATCAAATCAAGTACTTCCTATGAGCCTTACTGCCTTAAATTGTTAACAAGAGCACAAAGTTCTTCATAGATCTAACCTCTTAATTTTGCTCTCATGCACCAGATAGATGCATTTAACTTTGAAACGTAGTCTACACAATTTAGGGTGAATATTGTTGTATTTTTCACAATATTGTGCAGCCCTAATTTGTACATCAGCAGGAATGTAGCACAACATGGAAATGAAAGCAGTGCTCTGTTTATTTAAATGTGAAAGTGCAATAAAAATATTTTGGCGCTAAAATCAATGAATAATCATGATCTCAGTATTGATCAAAATAATCGTGATTATCATTTTGGCCCTACAAAGAGTAATAAAGTTTGCCATCCTGGTTCGACTACAGAGCTTCTGTGTTGTTTCAGAAATATAGGCGTAACTCAACCCGTTCTGCACGACGTGATTGGCCTTTATTCGCGGTGCGAAAGCCCCAAAAAAAAAACAGTTTGAAAAAATATATTGACAATATAATAATAATGATGTTATGAAAAAATTGCTGCTGTTGTGTAACGGCCTTAAAGCTGAAAGATATTCAATATACAGTGATATAAAAGAAGCAAATTTTCACATGTTTTGCTAAATAAATCACTTACTTTGATTGCTTTTCTACTGATCGACCAATCAGTTAATCGACTAATCATTTCAGCATCACTATACAATGTTACTGTTTAAAGGCAGCGGTATTTGAGAACTTGTATGTGCTGTATATGAAACATCAGCTTTACCAGCATGTAAAGGTTTTCCCAGAAGTCCTGTGTCATGAGTCGGAAGAGAGCCAGGAAGGCCCAGCCGAAGCTGTCAAAGCTGGTGTAGCCGTAGTTTGGATTCCTCCCAGCTTTCATGCATGTGTAGCCCTCCGGGCAGCGGCTGAAGGGTGGAGAAAGAGAGTGAGGGAGGGAGAGAGAGAGAAAGAACGGGGCTCCCGGCCCAAAAATGACTCAGCACTATTTACTTATAATGTAATCTGACTTCAGGCAGATAGAGGAGCTACAGCAGGTCTTTGTGAGGATCAGCAGCATTCGGAGGAGGGCAGAGAAGGCAACTCACCCAGAGTCGGAGCTGTTCCCACAGAGGAGAGCATCCAACTGGCCAGGCAGGAAGTAGAAATTGGCTGAGGAAAAAACAAACAGCCATAATGAGTCATTTCGCTCATTCTGTCGCAGCTACAGTTGTTTATTCTGCAACGGTCCGTATATCAATTCAAACCAGTTCCTGACTTCAGTTTGCTCATACATTCTCAATTCAGTTCATTTCAAACCAATTCCTTTTGTCCATCCGGTGCCAAAATGACATATTGTTTGGTGGTTTCAGCATATGGGCTGACTCATACCCCTAGACGGCTGCCAGCTCACCGTTGGCGAAGCCCGGCCTCTACTTACTATCGTTCATGATGTAATCGTTCCAGTCGAAAGGTTTGGTGAAGTTGATCGGCCAGATCACACATTTGTGGCGCAGGTTGCCCATGAAGAGCTGGAGGCCGATGAGGGCGAAGACACTCAGGCAGAAGACGGTCAGGATCATCACATCCGAAAGCTTCTTCACAGACTGGATCAGGGCGCCCACAATGGTCTTCAGGCCTGGAGGGTAGTCACGCACACACGTACACAAAACACACAGGTGATACAGGAGATGCTGATGCCCCACGTATGACTCTATGAAGTGTTTACTTCTACTACAAATTATCTTTTTTTAACTTATACTGCTAATATGCTAATCCCTTTTAGGGATCTACCTCTTGGAAATATACAGTTCTAATTGGATTTAGCTGGGAGTGGCAATGCTGTACTGCTTTAATGTTACATTTAACTATTTTAGGAAATACATTTTTACTAAATCAGTGAATTATAAATGTAATAATACACCTAAATGTTAATATGTGATATCGTATTGAATTCCAGTGCTGGACGTCCCAACAAAGGGGGGAATTTACATGAATGAAATGTAAACTAGAGAAGATTTTTTTAAATGTTTAGATATTGGTAGTAATACATTTGGGACAAAACTGACAGATAACATCTCTAGAAACAAAACAAACAGGAAATATTTAGGAGCCTTCCCACTCTTTTCAGATTTATCCAGATAGAAAATATTGCAAAATAAATCTAATCAACAAGACTGACGTTTAACGGAAGAAATTTGCATTTCATTGCCAATGATGGACAAAGTGAAGTAGAGGGGGAAGACTGTAGAAAAGTGAGAGGAAATCCATAAGGAAGAGAGCACAGCAGCACAAAGAGGGGCCATGAGAAGGACAGAGGCACAGGCAGGGGGGCTGGAAACCACATGCAGGTCATTTAAACTCCAAGGCTGAACAGGAGCAATTCAATGCCAGTGCCAGAGTGGGCACTTTCTTGAACTGTCTTGTATAAGGTGTCATTAGAAAAGCATTGACTCCCCATACCGTGACCCTGCAGTCTGTCTCATCCACACGTTCAGCAAAGTTTTACCTTCCGGAGCAGGCATCCTCTGGCAGTGTTTACACGGGTCCATGAGAAACTCAAACATAGAAGCAGGATGACCCGCACCCCCTTTTCTGTCTGGTCTCTACTAGTACAGTGGGCTTTACCAGCTGTACTGTGTCTTCTTGTAAAATATAAATTTCGGCTTACACATTTGTACAATCTTAGTAAAAACTCCACTCACTTAGCAGAGCTTTTCTTTTCTAGAAGTACATGACAAGATCTCATTGAGCAAATCAACAAAAGTATGTTAAAATATCAATTGTAGTAGGGTATTATATTAAAATACCCCCCATAACTTGTTTAGATCTTCAGAAATCATGCCCTCAAATGCATATGAAAATATTCTCAGCTGGACTAAAACTACACAATAAAAGCTACAGCTTCATGGATTATTGTTAAAAGAACAGTTCGACATTTTGAGAAGAATGCTTATTCACTTTATGACGGAGAGTTGGATGACAAGATTGATACCACTCTCATGTCTGTCTGTTAAATATAACTCTACAGTCAGCAGCCAGTTAGCGACTGGAAACAGTTAGCCTGGCTCTGATCAAAGGCCTACCAGCACATCTAATCACATCCATCTTAGTTTACTGCAACCGACACAAGAGGGTGGAGCTAAGTACAACCAAATGCCGAATAATACATTTTTAGACCATCAAAAAGGTTATAATTAACTTTCATGAACTGAAAACACACTGTGAAAGTGTAAGACAAAAACACAACGACTCGCATACGGACAACATCATGATAGCAACCTGTCAATCACAAGGTAGCCACGCCTTAAAGCATACCCTGCTTTATGGTCTATTTGACTCTAAATGGGACCATAATTTACAAAATGAACATCATGCTGTACTGAAGAAGACTTGAAACTAGCGATTGAGACCATAAACTCATGTTCACAATGTTTACTAAGGTAATAGATCAAGTGAGAAGTAGTGTCATTTTCTCAGACTTCTATACAATCAGACTTCTTTTTGCAACCAGAGGAGTCGCCCCCTGCTGGCTATAAGAAAGAATGCAAGTTTAAGGCACTTCAGCATTGGCTGCACTTCTCAGACCCAGAGATTGTTTAATCCGTACAAAAACAAATCAAAGTTTTACAGTGGATTATGTGCAGGACTAGTTCTTGGCAAATTTGCCTACCAGCTGCTTAGAGCCAAGAAATAGTCCAGTACATAACCCCTTTTAAAAGGGGAACAGACGTTTTGACGCTTTTGTTTTTGTATTAAAAAAAAAACAGATGTTCATTAGTGAATCTTAGAAGAGCTGGTAGGTGGATTTCGTTACCTGTAGCTTCATATTAACCGTCCAGACATGAGAGTAGCATCAACCTTTTCATCGAACTCAGCCAAAAGCGAGTTTCCCTAAATGTCGAACTATTCCTCTAAATAAAATCCATCATCCCTTTTTGTTTGCACCTAAAAGATTTCCTTTTTCATATTTCCAAATGAATATGCTGTTAAAAAAATCCATCCACAGTGATTCTTCTGAGTGAGAACGACATCTGTTCCACATCCTCCATCAATAGATAGATTGATGTGTTGGTCAGTATCACTCAAAAAAGGTCAAGAGGCCATTCAACCATCCCATCTACGTTCCCAACCTCTACAATGTGAGCACACCGTTTCTTTTTTTCTGTGTGGTATATCATTTGAGGAGGTCGTAAAAAAAGAGAGAGGAAAGAAAATCAATAATCAAACTAAAAAACAAAAAGAAGGCAAATCAAACTTTCAATGCCATTTGTCAGCCAAGCTCTTGGTAGGCTAATATTGTAAAAGCAAGTGACTGAAAAGCATCATGCAGCATAAGAGATATGTTCACAAGCTAGGCTTGGCAGTCTTCATACATAAATAATCGGTGTATTCTGTGGGACGTCTCTAAGAGCTATTTCTCATATGAACATCAACATACAGTGTACTCAGTTTTGATCCCAAAAAACGTGGAATCCTTTATTTCCAATTCACTCACTAGTTATAAATGTGCAATAATTGATCTTTTAATTTCATTTGCACTTTCATTTCTGTAGAAGAACTAGAAGGATTTATGTCAAATTTGAGAAGCTATGATCTATTCTTAGCTGATAAATATACCATGTACAACCTGATTTTTTCCTTAAAATGAGAATATTCTATTAACAATTTTCTTTGCTACAGAACAAGGTATTTGCTTAATCCTAAAGCTGGTGAGAAAGGAGTGGGTTAAGGCTATTTCTGAAGAGCTGCCTTGGAAACGAGCCTCATAATGAGGTGCTAGTGGGGCAGAAGAGAGTGCAGACACTTTGGAGGGCCCTAAAGGAGACTGCAAAGCCTATCAAAAATGTATTAGTACCATTTTTGATAATTTTGGAGGAAAAATAAATCAAAAAATGGTTATCTCCAATTCTTTTGTTGTTGCTTAAATCATAATTGTAATCATAATAATAGTGAGTAGAAAAGAAAGGGTGAGAGGATCAGCCTTAGTGTTTAAACTGAGTCTCACCTGGAATGACAGAGATAGTTTTCAATGCTCGGAGAACTCTGAATGTTCTCAGCGCAGATACATTGCCCAGGTCCACAAACTCTGTTATATATCTGAAATAGGGGAAGGATCACACACAGAACAAACACGATGACAATAACCACACACGCCAAGAGCACAACACCACCGAACCAGGAGGAAAACGACGCCACTCACAGAGCCTGTCCACTGAGGAGAAGGGTGGAAGGTAAAAGGAAAGAAAGACACACACACCTAACACCGACCCCGCCCAACCGTCCCCCGCCCCATCCTGTCTTACCTGGAATTACAGAAATAGTTTTCAATGCCCTCAACACCCTGAACGTTCGCAGAGCTGAGACATTGCCTAGGTTTACAAACTCTGTTATATACCTGCAGGATCAAACCACAGTTACAACAGCTCGTTATTTACATGAAGATATGAGGCGAAAAGGTCAATTCACACACAGACGAGCTATGTGACTGCTCTACAGACAATGAAGATGTATTGCATGGTGCTAAGCATTAATGGAGATGCATTTGCTCATGTGGAGGCAGGTAAATCTGTAGTGTGAATAAAGGGGGTGGACACGGGGCCTTAAATTGAAAGTTGCAGACTGAAAGAGAAAAGGTGAACGAGAGGGAGATGACAAGAGGAAGATAAACCGGATGAATGGGACTGAGACGTGGGTGTTGCCAGGGAGGCCGCAGAGTGTCGGATGGAAACCTTCAATTCCCAAAGAGAAAGACCAGAGAAGTCTCAGATCAATGGAGGAAACACAGAAGATGGGTTATCAGACAGAAGGCAAGAAAAAGACAGGAAGATGAACAGTCATCTGTAAGCTCACTTTCTGAACCCACCCTCTTAAACAAAACAATGGCAATATTTGTGCACATGATTTCACATTTCATCATCCACTGACAGTCTGAATCACAGGAAAAATACTTACGCCATCGAAATGACCATGAAATCCAGCCAGTTCCATGGATCTCTAAGGAATGTAAACCCGTCTATACAGAAGCCTCGTGCGCAGATTTTTACAAGAGACTCAAATGTATAAATTCCCGTGAATGTGTACCTGCAAGGAAAAAAGCGTTGACAGAATCAGTTCACCAGGCTGGATCAAGGCTCACTCACATCTAATTATCTGCTCCCTTATTAACGGTTGAAACACCCAGGAAATGAGAAAGTTGAGCGTAGGGCGCAGGCTTAATATGGGATGATAAAGTCAGGTAGTTGTTACATAGATATATATACACATATATCTAGAGTTAGCATTTGGCTAGCTCCAGTTTGTGCCTCTCATATATTACCCTGCAACGTGTCCTCATACAAAGCTTCATATGATATCATACAAAAAGTTACTCCCCATTTTTCGTGTGTTTTCCTACGAAGTTCCAGCAACACGTGTCAACTGCTGCTCGTTACATGCATACAGTCTTTTCAAAATAAACTTCCGTCTTCACAGGAAACTACTTGGTTAGCTTTAGGCAACATAACGGATCAAAAATATTTGATGGTTCTAAAGATTATCTTTCCAGATTATCCCGTGGTGTGAGCTATGTTAAGAGTGTTTTTACATCCCGATCGGCTCGGAAGTCCGTCCTGGCTGTACCGATTTCAAATCATAAATATTAAACATGTTCAACATTTACGATCGGATATCCTGTTGTGTGTGGGGAACCCCGAGGACGGCCGATGGCACAGTCATGTGGGAAAGAATGATAGCCAATTGAGAACCGAGCTGACTGAAATAGGAAGGACAATCACCGCTGTCATGGCGGCCGCAGTTACAGCATGAGCTAATGCAAAACGTGAAGCATTAAGTAGCGGTAAGATGGAGCTCAGAAATGGAGGACCAACTTGTTGATTTGTGGCAGCAACACAAGTGTTTATTTAACGTGTCTCCATGACTCCATCCATCATTTTTCTTTTGTCTTTGTGAATTTTCAGTACAAATTAGTGCAAAAACTAACATCACTAATTCTTCTTGCTCGTCATCACGTTGTTCAAGTTTGATCGTGAGATTTACGTTTTTACGTCGGGACTCTTGTTGTTCATGAATGAAATCTGTTAGCGTGTGGTCTGCTGCTGTTTTGGCCAAATTGTTGCTCACCACACACTACAGGAACAAAACTGTTAAATTGAACACAACATGTCGGTATGTGTTGAGTCTTTCACGTTCTCAACAGATTGTAGTGTGGGCCAGCCTTTAGCTAGGTTTAGGAAAAGATCGTGGTTTGGGTTAAAATAACCCCAGAAGTGGCGTTACTTAAGTCGGGAAGTTACGTGACAAATACATCAATGTTGAGTTCTGGTTTCACACAACGTAGGAGAAGCGGTCTCCTGGGTGAATGTCTGGTGTTTACTCAACCACCTTAAGCGGTTGCGGTGTTAGTCACTCTTTATACTTCCTGGTTTACGGTTATGGTGTATGAGAACAGCTTGTAGCATTACATTTGGCGCTTTTCAAAGATCGCTGGGTATTTATTTTTTTGAAAATCGGACACTCAGCTCTGTGCTCCAAGGTGATAGTAATACAGAGGCACACACTGGGGCTAGCGACTAGCATGCATTCATACTATTGAGTGAGTATATTAAATGTGTACTTACTCTACTTGTTTTGACCACTCAGGAGGATCACTAAAGGTCATGAATATACAGTTGGTCAAAATAGTACACATAATGATCATGCTGAAAAGAGTGAGGAGCAGGTTAAGGAAAATATGGATCATAGAGGCAATCACAGACGTCATAAACATCATCAAACCACATAGAAAATGAAAAACAAACACTGTCATACGCAGAAAACATCTACAGCACCTACAGTAGGCCTCTAATTTGATTTCTGTGGTCCAGTGCACTTAACAGGAGGTGGTTTTAGGTGCTTGCTACCACAAAGGCCATTATTTTACCCATGAAATATTTAAATGGTATATATTTAGTGGAAATACGATGGCATAAGCAAAACAATAGTATGTTTTAAAGCTGCAAGGGTTTCAGTGCAGAGAGGTTTACTCTCAAAGGAAACATGCAACCAGAGGTCAGTAATAGCTGCGGTGGCTTGTGGCTAACAATGGGAGGAAATTAGGTAAATGTAGGGACAAATCAATAATCTATTGCTCAGAGAAAAAAAGGGTTTCGTTTTTGTTAGACCATTTTGAAATTAGTGGCGTTAAAACAAATTTGTGTTAACGCGTTATTATCGCGTTAACTTTGACAGCCCTAATTGTAATACTTTTATTATTATTATT
>CAKALG010010782.1:0-11036 GCA_916700815.1 Helicolenus hilgendorfi
GGCGGTTACAGTTGATAACGTCGTTCCGACCAGAGGTGCCATTGCAGAAGCGTAGCAGGTAAACACTGTGAGCTCTGTCAGTAGTGTTAGCGCTGAGCCACTGGCTCAGCCGACATCATGTTGAGAGCTATGCAGAGGCAAAAGAAATGCTCCCAATCTCACATTTAGCACCTTCAAACAAGTACTACTCAGAGCTAAATGCTAATGCCAGCCTGCTAACATATGCTAACAATGTCTGCTCAAAATTGATAAAATTAACATGATGATGATTTACAGGTAATTTTTACCATGTTCACCATCTTAGTTTAGCTTGTTAGCATGCTAACATTTGCTAATTAGCACCAAATACAGCTGAGGCTGATGTGAATGTTATTGGATTTGCAGGTATTTGGTCATAAAACAAAGTATGGGGGAAAAACATTTGACCTTATGGTGGTGCCACATGAAAAGTGGGGTCACCAGGGTTATTACAATTCATCTTGAGAGGGACGTGAATGTCTGCTCAAAATTTCATGGCAACAGTCAATCAATCTGATCGACTAACTGCCACATATGCGGCACTATATGTAGTGTGCAGATAACAACCATGTGCAGCGCCAGTACACTGTATTCAGTGGGTCATTATGAGTATAGCAAGCCCCAATGATCCACAGTATAACTAACAAACCACACGCCCCTGACAGATCACCCATTCTGAGTGCAGCAGCTGTAATTTTCCCAAACACCTGCCTTGACTTAACTATCAGCTGTGGTTCCTGTCGCTTTTTACACTTTACCCAAATAGGTTGGCAGCCTTTACAAGCAGGGTGATAATCCTACCTTTTATTGCTGCTAAGAAGGCTACCTCCACTGGCTTTTGCAGGAATAAACGGCCATGCCAATGCCTCAAGCCAAGGGCCTGGCTCAATTTTCATTTTCCTTATTTTTGATGCCATTCGAGACTATCGGTTACAAAGTGGACAGATAATAATATGAAATATATCAGTATGGATACACATATGTATTCCAATTTCATATACACAGTTGTTATTACAATTCAAATGAAAGTTTCTGAGAAGAAATGGAATGGCTGGGTATGTTGGAAATGCTGCCTCCTTTGACAACAACCTTGTTATTCACTGCAGATTATCTGACATTAACCTCACAAACACATGAACTTTGACATAATTATTGTTGATGGACAAAATATGGGTGAAACAACTTTGTCAACAGTTTAAATCATTAATTTTGTGGCCTTGAAGTTGTGGCTGGTTTGATGACAACAAGCCACTGTGTGTATGAGTCTGTGTTTCTGTAGGGTTGGATATTGATTAATCTTCCATCCTTATCTCTCACTAAGGGGGGTGGGGGATTCATGCGAAATTGTAAATGGGACCTTTCATAAAAGTCCATGGGTACAAACATTGTGCATTCAAGGACAAATTGTTTTCCATGAAAAAACTGATAGAACGATCTGCTCATCTCTGAGTAAACATTAGTCATTATTTGCATTCAGCAAAAAAAAGAAAATTCCATTGAGGGGCAGCTCACTGATGTCCCGGTCATTTGGCTCTTCTTCAGTCAAATGGTGAGAGTTGATTCATTTGTCCCCAGTTTGTTAACCTCACTGGTAGATTATTTCATAGCGTCCAAGGCTGTTGTCCACTGAAACAATTAGTAGTCCACTGGGAGTAGATTCCCACAATGATCGTGGCCACTTCCTGAAATGATGTCATACCAGAGAGAGAATCATGAAATTCTACAATCTGACAGAAAAGAGTTACTGTGCTGTGTGTGGAGGATAATGAAACATATTAAAACCTAGCAAGTTGAATAAGAACACATTCTTAATTAGGGATATCATGAGAACCGTCA
The DNA here is from genome assembly GCA_916700815.1 of Helicolenus hilgendorfi. Taxonomy (NCBI): domain Eukaryota; kingdom Metazoa; phylum Chordata; class Actinopteri; order Perciformes; family Sebastidae; genus Helicolenus; species Helicolenus hilgendorfi. Next base: position 1,855 of record CAKALG010010782.1, read on the forward strand.
TCCCAGGGACGATAGAAAATATTTTTGGGACTCAGTAAACTCGCTATCAAAGCGTCCATGGGATGCACCCTATTTCTTCCCTGATAATGCTACATTGTGAACAACAAAATCTGTGAAATCGGCAAGACGAAAACTAGTTAACGTTAGCTGTTAGCTCCGTTCAGGACTGTGCTGCTTTCCGGCTGCTAACAATTAACGTTAACTAGCTCGTTGCCAATTTCAACATGCGAGGTGACATTGATTAACAATATGATGCGTTCAGCTCTGTTCTGGCAAAGGTAAGTCCTAACGTTATCATGATGTGTTCAAATGTAATCTTGTAAAATGAAGTTTTTGGCGAGAAACTTGAGTAAATACATTTCTATGAAGGAGAAGTTTTCACAGCAATGTAAAATAGATAATAGAGAATTATGACCTATTTAACTTCCTATCAAAAACCAGTATGCAAACGATAATAAAGGAGTGTATGTTGAAGTACATGGGATTAATTGTTTTACTTTTGTTTTTTACTGTGGTATTGAATTGGTATCGAATTGGAATTTCACTGGTATTGGTATCGGCTACTAAATTTCTGGTATTGTGACATCACTATTCTTAATCACAGCAATGAACTGTTGGAGTCGTCTTTTGGTTTGAATATGTATCAACACTAACACCAAAAAGCTACCAGTTTCCACCTTTGTGTTGCACTGGGGACTAATTAACAGATGTACTGGAACAATTTGGAATAAGCGCTGTAATACCAGGCATAGAGGGCCCCCCAAAAAACAAACAAACAACAGGATTAGGAAAACCAGGATATTGTGCATTTCCTGGATTCTAGTTTTATTATTTTGGTAACAATATGTCATTGATGACTGGTTCAACTTCTGGGAAAATCCTATGGATGTGTCATCCTGAATAACAGAATGACCATTCATGTAATTGGAGTGACTCATGAAAATATGATTTCATTCATCCATTTTTCATGTTTACACAGTGAGTCACAGCTGAAACTCCAGTCCCTCTCTTTTATGATATTAGTCAGTCATGCAGCAGCAGACTGTGAAGAGACAACTTTAGTACCAGGAGAACAGACGGATACTCTTGTTGATCTCTTTGCTGGCGCTTTGTTGTTGCCGAACGTGGATCCATACTATCTTGTTTCTATCAATGTCAGATAGCAGCTTGGTGTCCGTTCAGTGATGGCATTCCTGCTGGGAAGGACTTAGTGATTAAAGCAGACAGGTGTTCTTAGTCCTTGGAGAAATAAAGAAAGGAAACCATCGATGGCAACATGCGGCCATCATGGAGGAACATCCATAAAATAGATCATGGCAAGGAGAAAATGGATAGGAGCTCGAGGCGAGAAAGATCCAATCCATTGAGTGGGGAATCATTGCTGGCTGCTAAACTAAAGTCCACTATGTGTGGGAACATTTTAGTATGTCTTTGGGGACACTGGCCACTCAAACATTCTTTAAAGGCCAATGTTAGTGTCTGCATGTATTTGGGATATTACATACAGTATTTGTGATTGCATTCATTATAAGAATCAGAAATTGTTTGTTAACAGTGCGAGTGAGCATTGGTCAAAACAGTGAGGCGACATACACAAGACTGAACGTGATTGACAGGTATCATCACCACAATATCACTACATATTTAACATGTTTGGCAGTAATGCTAGCTCATCGCCTGGCCGATGTTGATCCTAGTGTTAACTTTTCCTGCTTCAGCCTCCTGGCCGTGGTCAGAAGGCACATGGGAAACACCATAGTTTTTAGTCACCTGGGCCGGAGGCGATAACGTTACTCGTTCTGGAGTTAACCCCCGTCACTCCATTCAGCAGCTGGGAAACAAGACACGGGAAACCTTCGTCTGGAGGAGCTGCAGCATTTATTTCTACATTAACTACATACATTCACTTGATATTGTCAGAGCTAAACTAATTCTCTTCTACTCCGCTGCTCGCTCGTTTTCTCACACACTCGCTGCCGCTCCCTCTCTCTTGCTTCAAGTTCACACTGGCTCTGCTATTCTCCAAAATGACCTGCGCCACTCCCACAACACTAGTTTTCCCCTTGACATTGTTTGCAAGACGGGCTTCACTATATATAACTTCTGTTTTTTTGTGCTTCCATGGAGTTTATGTTGGAGTCTGAATTGTGGTGGGGGCTGGTCGTTTGTTGGCGTTAGTGGACTCCATTTCTAACTGAATCTTAGCTATAGTTGCACACTGTCAGCCCTGTAGCGAAGCTGAAAAAAAAGCCACTTGCGAACGCACATGAGGTTACTTCCCTTGGATTTTCCCAGAAAAAACGGGCCCAGGTTCTTTATATTAAAAGCATTCTTCAAGCTGATAGAGGAAACCTAGAAAGTTGCGAAAAGTCTCATTTTTTAAGTTAGCAATACAAAAATGATTAAAAAACATTCATACATGTAAAAACTTACATACATTCCCCTTAACGTGTTAATGCAACAGTATAAATAAATGTGCCAGCGTTGCAAGGCAAGCTTACAGTATAGCAGTGTTAAAAAGGATAACATTTGTGTTAGCCAAAAATAAACACATCTGTGATTAAAATGATACATCCATTGGTGTAAAGAAGAATCCTCAGTTCAGTCGCCTACTGTAGCAGACGATGGATCAAACTGAATGCAGTGAATAAGCTGTCAGCTTTGAATTAACATGTTGCTGTATGATTCTTGGCAGTTATGTCCCTTAGGGCTCAGGCTGAGTCACACGTGTTTGTGTATAATTTCATCATATTACAGTGTGCTGTCCCGACGGCAGAGCAGTGTCATCGTGGGAAAGCTAATTGGATTTGCTGCTGCAGCGCAGCCACTGTGTGTCTGTCAGGATGGTGATGACACGTCATGCTAGACTGTAGCGTGTCAGCAGCAGTGAGGAAAAGCCCAGAGCCCGCAAATATCATACGACTGGTGAATTTGTCACCCTCGCATTACGCCGCAGTCACCGCAACTGGATAAGCTGAATGCTTGAATTATATATCGCTTCACTTCTTGAGAGCGCAGTGTAACCACATTTAAAAATTCTTGTCAATCTGCTTTGACGTGATGATTTAGTTTTGGCTCCTCTCCGCCGTGTTAAAATTGACACGACGAACAGTGGAAGCATTGTATATTTTGAGCCTATTTAAAAAAACTTGACATGAGATTGGGCCCACCGTGCGGCTGTAAATAGATGAAGTCTTTGGGGGCACTGGCCTTGGGTGAAAGCAGCTCTGGCAGAACTAAAGAGTGATTTACTGTATTCACCACTTGGCCTGCTCTTTTCACTGAGAAATAGGCTAAACTCAAAGAGGAATAAATGTTGCTGAAGTTTTCCCAAGCATTGCTCAGATTCATTATGTGCATAACTTACTTAATAGCATTCCTTCCTTGTACACTTCACGCCATGCCTACCCACCATGCACTGCAAAGGCTTTATATGCTCCCAGTGCTACGGTAAGGCTCAGAGTCGGAGGGGTCGGCAGGGGCGGTGTTAGAGTGGGTAAAACATTTTTTTTTTTAAATCCTGACATTAGGACAGTTTGAATTTTCTGGGTGGTTTTGCACTCACAGTTGACAAGAACAACTAGTCCAAAAGACAAATGCACTTTAGGGAAATTCACTCTTCACAGGACAGAGGACACAGGAAACAGTGTTTTTTTAAACTTTTTTGGTGAGAAAGATTTTTGTAATAAAGAGTCCCCACGGCAAACAGAGCTGATTAATTCAGCCCTCCAACCCCCACCCCTGAAAATGATTCCCCCCACAGCACAGGAGCACTTGGGCATGTTTAGCGCAAATGTAATTACGGCCTCGGTAAGCGGCCAGCTTTTTAAAGAACCCCTTCTCCTCCTCTCTCACTTCAATACCTGATGATGTCATGGCCCTTTGTGGGGTCGCAGAAACTCCTCAAATCAACTGCCACTCATGACCTTTTCTTTCAATTTTTTTTCTCTCTCCCCCTTTGCCCAATTCTTTCTTCCTCTTTTTCTTTCTCCGGTTCATAACTGAAGTTCCCTTTATGGGTTGATCAAGCAGCCCCCTCCCATTGGCTCGCTCTTCTTTTGGAGCCACTTTATGAGAAATGCATGCCCCCTGTTTAAATGTATTGATAGTCCTCATAGACGTCTCGGTCTTTTGTCCTCCCGGCCTGCTGAAGTCTAAAAAGTTCCAGAACATGGAAAAAAGGACCTCGGCATACGGTATTGTGCTGACAATTCCTCCTCTAAACATATTTGACTACAGACATATTGCAGTTTGAGAGACCAGAGCAACGCTGCTTGGAGAATTTCACCCATTTTATTGCCACTCGCAGTTGCAGAAAGGAATGTAATCTGGCAAACAAATGTTGTGACAGACAGCTTGTCTGGAGGATTTTATGGCCCGTCTGCACTGCCGGTACATGGTTACACCAGCCCCCATGAAAGTTAATGCTGCATGGAAAAGGTGCATTTTGTTTTGTCATACACAGTTTTTAATTTATTTTCTCTTTTCTTCCATGTAGCTCTACAGGGTTTGTGAAACTAATTAAAAATCTTTGCAGTGCACAATTTGAAAAGGGCTAGGCTAATTATGGCTCAGCACTAATCCTCAACTCCCACACTGTAAGCCACATGATCGACAAATTACTGTAACTGTATCTGATGATTGCACTTTTTTCTCTATCAATTTCATTTTGTTTTGTGATCCCCAAGTCCCATTTACTTAAGAAATGAATGCAAATTCTTTGTAACTTTTGTTAAACTATGATATTGCTTGGAGAATAGTTATGCAGTAGATGTTGCACCTAACCCTCCTTATTTTTCTTCCAACATTTTTTTCATTTCGTTTCATGTATTTATTTATAAGAACAAAGATCATTAATTAACATTTCTGTAAAAGTGTCAGTGTTAGCCAGCTGGCTTATTTTCAACTACAGTCCTTTAGCAAGATGTTTGGAAACCAGTGAGGTGATGGTTAAAATTCACAGAATGCATCAAGACACCATAAAGACAGCAACAGCAACAAAATAAATAACCCCATCTCACGGGAAGGCGTATATATAGCACAAACTTTCAAGGACATGCCATGTGTCATGAGGACGCATTGTAGGCTTTTTATGTGTCATCTGTACGCCACGCAACAAAAATATGGTTACATCCGCAGTTAGGTTTAGGCAACAAAACCACTTAGTTAGGTATAGGAAAAAACCTCATGGTTGGGCTTAAAATAAGTACATAAACTAAGTAAAATACAGACGAAAAAACTAAAACTTAACTTACAAAAAAACACCAGTCTCGAACACTGGTCTCCTGGTTGAAAGTCCTGTGTTGTTGGACCCGTCCACCATAAGTGGCATATTTATGCCGTCAGTACAGGAACAGACTACATGGCGTACAAATGACACGCCAAAAGCAAGAAAGGCGTTCTTATTGCACGCTCAATGCCTTAAGCATTATCGTGTCATTCATATGCCTTTTCGTGCGAACGGGCTGAAATATCATTACAGTACAGTAATACATTAGCAATGTCCTCTATTAAGTACATGTAGTCATGCAAGCAAGAAACACAAAGCAACAAAACACAGCCAAGCAATATTGATTATAGCCATTTTTGACACATGAAGACAACAATAAGCAATAATAATGATGGAGATCTTGATAAAACATCTTAAAAGATGCAGTTTCAAGTCAGTAAAATGGTGATATGACACAACAAACACATAAGCCCTGCAGCAGAGAGTTGAAGGACACAACTATTGAAGATCATACCACATTGTTATAAAGTTTTAGTGCATGAGCGACCATATAGATGCAATTATTCCCTCTAACATTTGGTATGTGGACCATGTTTATGACCCATTTCTATTGTGGCTTTGCTACACTTCGTTTCATGCAATGAAGTAGCAATAATGGTCAATATGTTACCGCTGAAAATCAACCAACAATACACTTCTGACATGTCCCTAAATGACTTTAAACATCAGCGGTTGCTTCAAGCTAATTGTTTGAAGAAGGGTAGTCCTCTACTTATTGTACTGTGGCTAGCAGAAAACAGAAAACTCACTTATTGTTGAGCTAACAACTCATGAAAACAACTGTATTTGAACAGTCATTTTGAAATGACTTCACATGATGACACATGAGGTAAAGGAAGTTACTTATTAACTTTGCATCAAACAAATGCATCAGTGTTATTCTGGTAAACTTTCCTTGATCACTTCAACATTGTGTTCCACCTGGGTTCAAGTTCATCGTGTTGGTATATTGTTGAACGATGGTTCAGCTTCTGGGAAAATCCTATGTTTATTGATTCAACACAGTCCCCCATTTTAACCATTTTATTATCATTGTTGAACATTAAATATGTATCCAGCTAGTTCATCTTCATTTTACTTTATTTTTATACAGAAGTTTCACATAATGCATGGTCTCTAATCATTTATTCAGCTAAATACAATCTTTGGCTTTTTCTTAAGAGTTAATGCTAAGTTAAATCTTAGAGTTAATGCACTCTAAGTTGGAGAGTTCACTGATAAAAACTTTGTCATGATTTGTTGTTTTCTGAGCTCAAGATTCCTTAACTGAGAATAGAGATATCATAGGAACCAGTGTGGATTTTCTACCTTGAGAGTATTGATGGATAGCAGGAATTGTGCTCATTGGTTAATTTGAAGCCAGAGCATTACAATAGAATGAATAGCGGAGAAAATAGCCTTACAATGGGCTAGTCTTGTTACAAATTCTAATGTCAGGAGAAAATGAATAGCAAAGGCATGTGGTGCTGAATGCTGAGAAAAACACAGCAAATTTAAAGGGGACATATCATGAAAACTCACTTTTTCAGTGTGCACATACATTTGGGTATCTGGAGTAGGGGTGTAAGAAAATGTCGATACACATGAGTATCACAATATTATGTTGTGCAATACTGTATTGATTCTCTAAAACACTTACAATTTTTAATTAACCTCTTAAAAATCTGACGGCCCGCCGTCGGGCACGGCCGCTATTCGATCTTTCGGTGGTTGTAGCAGGCTCAGTTTTGCAAGAGTGAAGTTATAGTTATAGTTACATCATACTTACTGGCATCATATGAAACTATAAAAACCATAAACTGTAGGAATCCATTTGTACCAAGCATGTCATACAAGCTTGTTGAGAAGGAGGCTGAATAACGCTCCAAAGTTACGCAAAATTTTGGCATCTGACCTCAAGACATCTGAATAAAATGGGTTTTATGGGTACCCACGAGTCTCCCTTTTACAGACATGCATACTTTATGCTAATCACATGCAGTTTGGGGCAAAAACAATGCAGTTTTTTGTATGCAGTATAAATGTGTACTTTTTCCTACCTTCTAAAATTCTCAAAATCCTCAAATTTGGCTCCCCTTCCTATGTCACATAGAGGCTCATTAAAATACATCGCCCACAGCTTGAAAACTAACTCCGCCATATTTTTCTCGCAAGCCGATCAGAGCAGACTGACGGCTTTTTTGGGAGGAGGGGCTTAAAGACACAGGCGCTAAAACGGAGCGTTTCAGATGCAGGGTGAATACAGGTATATTCAGACAGACGGTACGGGAAAAGTAATGTGTTTTTTGAACTTTAAAGCTTAATTAAAGCTAGGCTAGTAGAAACCCAAAATACAAGTGAACCTGAAAATGAGCATGATATGTCCCCTTTAAAATGTTTAAATTACTTGAAATGACACGATTCTACATCGCCCGTAACCAGAGATTAAGTTAAAAGCTGAAAACATGAGTTTTGTTGGATTGTCAGTATACTATAACATGGTTCAGTATGTGTGAGAGAACAATGCAAAGTATTTACTGTTTGTTTATGTCTTCCTTTCATATGATTTCTCATACAGCTTTTCTATTGTATGGTTGCTACGCAGCACTGACATCACCCCTTTCTCTTTTTGCCTTGTTTCACCTGTCATACAGACCTCTCGGACAACACAAAATGAATGAATCGGGGCAGAAGCAGTGTAAACACATGAGTTTTTTGTCCGTCAGTGGGGACTTTTCAGTGGCATACATACAGTTTATGTCTAATTATGGCTGTCAGTGTGGAAGAGAAATAGGGGAGGCATTCATTTGTCCTTTGGCCCGATTTTCTATCTCCTCCATGCTCCTCTCTTCATCTCTCCCCGTCCAAGTGATTACAGCACACTTAAATGCCTAATTGGCTTTACTCCTTATTAGCAATACAATTATACAGGCCTTGGGATTCTCATGTATGCAGCCATCTGTAGAGAACAGACACCATTCAGATCTATCCATAATTCAAACCATAGTTATTCTTCTACTGGCAAGCCCGGGCCTTTGTGAGGGTTGTATGGTTCTTATCCTGGCCTGCACGCCCCTCTGTCTTTTGATCATTACTTCACCTTTGTCCTTAATAAATAGAAACCTTACAGATAACACAAACCATTATCAGTCATTCGTTGCCATTCCTGTGTTTCTGGGGTGAATTTAGGTAGAATTCAAAATGTATTTTTAGAAGGATTGAAAGAAGATGTTTGTCACCAATCATGCATTTAATTTGTTAGACTTGTTGCATCACAACATGCAGCTTTACTATCATTTTTAGCTCACATTTAGAGGCATTTTTTCTATTGTATTGTTTTTCTGAAAGTTTAAAAAGTTTCATATGCACATGATGCAACAATAACAGGCCCTTACTTCTCTATATATCATTTTTTAATTACATTTTTTCCATCATGCTGTTGGTTTAAGAATATTTAGCAAATAAATAAATATAATAAATAAGAACTATTATCTCAGTGACAACCACTTCCGTCCCTCCTACAAGGAAGTGCATCTGTCACCTTAACAGTAGGTTAAGTTCATGTGATCTGAGGGAGCTCAGTGAACTCTGGCACATGTGATGGATGGATTAACTCAGCCAGGTATATTAGAGCACACCGTCGCGGAGCTTCATTATCTGCGGCCATATCTGCGCACCGAGGAACCCGTCTGTCTGCCTGGGGTCTTCCTCCGCTGTAATAAGACAGCTCTGATAGTATCTAATGACAAGGCAGACACCCCAGTTCCTGATGCCATTATCAAAAGTGGCCTCATCAATCAGACGGCTGTGTGACAGGGGATGTGTGTGTGATGACAGGAAAGATGGGTGATGAGAGGCTGGAGCGGAGGAGAAGGGTGGGATGAAGGGCCGATGGGTGGGCTGAGGGTTGTCA
>CAKALG010010785.1:0-11420 GCA_916700815.1 Helicolenus hilgendorfi
ATCCACCTGAGACCCACCGACATCCTGTACGTCCTCAGGGTGCTCATGCTCGCTGTCCACCGGAGGACTGGTGGGGTTGAAATCAGAGGATCCCTCCGTCCAGTAGGCTGCCTCACTGATATTTGATGATTCTTGCTGACGAATGGGGTTCCCCTCGTCAACCAGCTGCGGCATTAGCTGTGCTGGTATCTCCTCCATAAGCATCAGTTGCAACATTGAGGACTGCTGTGGTTGTGTGCCTGTATATGGCAATGGAACTGGGTGTGGGGTGGGATCGTGGACTTGAGTTGCATATCCTGATGGTCCTGGTTGCTGGGTCATCCATCCTGGCTCTACTGGTCTCACTTCCATGGGTCCCTGCAGGCTTGGTCCTGCTCCGGAGGGTCCTGGAACATGTCCTTGTTGGTAGCATGGATTACGAGCTGGAGGCGCCATGTAGGACCCATGAGAGGAGAACCTCAAGCCTTGAGCCTTCTGGGTTTGGTCATAGAGAGCCACTGGGAGCCTAGAGTGAGGATGAGTCTGAGATGATATGGGCCATGGTTTTCGTGGGTTGGTGCCCAATTGAAGCCTGTGCCCTCCGCCATGATTTATCTAATGAGACAACTCAGAGGTTTATTAGTTTACTTTCACCAAACATCCCTTAGCATAATCCATCATTACATCTACTGTATGTTTTCCAGTATAGATTAATAGTTTCTGTATATAAACTATATGCACATTTGCATCTATCAGAGAGACGTTTAACGCCTTTCCTTCCATGCTCTGCAGTGTGGTATGAGTGCTGAATAGTACGGTATGTCCTAACCTTACCATGATAACCTCCATCTCGCCCTTGGTGAATAATGGCATGCAACGTTCCCAACTCAACTGTACCAAGTCATAGGTATACTTTAATTTACTGTACTATGTTCTAAACAAATTCCTTTACATAATACATAGTCATATGCACGCCACTTTCTAAACTGAAACTTCTGCAAGGCGAATGATGGGGGTGTGTGGTGACAGCAATGGATACCCTTCTGACTACACTGAATAGCCAAAATATTGTAGGACTGTTTTTATAAAGGTGGATTTAGTAAAAGATCTAGTGCAGGCTGAGGTTCTTTATTATATTGTTTATCCGTTTTACCTTTGTTTGTCTTATGTGATCTTCTTGCTATTAAGCGTTCCGCCATTTTTGGATATTTGCTCGGCTGTGTTAGGGGTAGAACCTGAAGTTTCCCTGAGAGGCTTACTATCTTGACTGATGAGTTGTAGAAGGGGAGTTCTAAGCCGGTCTTTCCAATGCATGAGCAAACATGCATGTCACGCTATAGTGGGTTCATCTTGTGGTTGTGATGAGACAACCGGTGCCATTAACTTCTCCTCTTCTTCCCTATTGCCAGTTCGCTGCCAGTTCTGTCCATGGATTCGTTGAACAGTCTCTCCGATCGTGACCTACTTTGTCACATCCCCCACCGGTTTCATTTCCCCCCTGAGCTTGGTCCAGGTGAGGGTTGGATTGGGAGCGCCTGTATCGCTCTCTTCTTCGTCCATAATGGACTGGTCCTCCCCTTTGTCCTGGTCGTCCCGAGGTGATAAATGCCGCCTGGTGTGACAGGGCTGATGTGCACATGAATTGGTGGTAGTGATGGAGCCGCATAGTTGGCTGGCCTTGCTTGTTGTGGAACCTATTGGATCTGAGGGTGGGCTACTGCCTGGGGAGTGGTTGGAACCTGAGGTGCCATCGTTGTGGCTGGCTGAGCCTGGTCAAAGGTTACCACAGGGGCTTGCGCCTTGGTTTTGTCCTTCTTAGGCTTGGTCAGTTCCTTCAGTTGTAGTTGCGTCAGTTTGTTTACCAAATGTTTATTAGCCTCTTCTTCTTTTTGTTTTTTCTTTCTGTGGTTTTCCACATGGTGCACAATGTGCTCTGAAAACAGTCCATGAAGGACCATGGCACATACTGTATTTGTCCTTGCGCCTTGGTCACAATAGTAGTCACCTGATATGGGGAAGTAGCCTCTCAAGTTTCCTGTTCTTCTTCCATCTCTTCCTTGTCCTGCCATAAGCTTTCAGGACTTTGTTTCCTGTAACACCTCCCGCTTCTTAGCACACCGGCAGTTTCTTGCTGTACATCAGTTGGCTTCATTCTTCTTTTTTGCTGATGGATTTCTTTTATTGCTTACAACCCTGTTTTGATGCTCTCTAGTTGGCGCCGTTTGCCTTCAATTGTAGGTTATTCTGGTATTATAATGCCATTCATTTGCAACTTCATTTTCAACGGGCTGTTCATTGATTCCAGGTGTGCTTTCCATTCAGCTTTATATTTCTCTCCTCCTTATGCTCGTGAGCAGATGTTCAAGTGATGTGGATCCACCTGGAGGGCTAATTGCTAATTGGGCCTTCCATCGGTGTACCCAAAGCTGTCCTTGGGGCATTATCCGACAGGCACCGTCTTTCTTTCAGGTGACTAGAAGGTGTGGGTAGTGTAGTCCTGTCCAGCGATTGGTAATCCCACCTGTCTTCGTCACTGGATTGGTCATCTTTTTCTGCCTGTTGCCGGTACTTGTCCCTGTGATTTCTGGCAACTGAATCATCATCCGACCTTCCTTGTGACCTTAACTTGTTTTTCACCTTTTTCTTAGTTTTGGTAGTTGATTCTTTGCTTGGGTTCATTTTGTGTTTTATGTTGCTGGTTATTCTTTTTGTCGTAACTTGTCGGCTATTTGACCGCACAGGTCGTTCCTCTGTGTCTGTATCCTCTTCCTCGGATGTCAAGCTTTCCTCTTGGGATGTAGGTGGGTCACTTGTCCTGGAGTCTGACTCTGTATTCTCCTATTCAACTTCTTTTCTTTCAATTTTACGGCTTTTACTCTTTTCCTTATCCTTTGTTGGTACATGTTTTATCTTGAATTTTCCTCGTAGGTGACCTTTTACTTCTAGTTCTTTGTCTTCCATGTTTTTCACCACGAACTGCCCTGCGTTTGTCAACCTCTTTGGCTGGGAATATGGTGGTGGTGGCCTAGCCGGCCATGATGGGGCTGTGGGCTGTAGTTCTTTTACGGGCTTTCCTTTCCCAGCCTCGTCTTTCAGCTCCTTCTTTTCTTTTGTCTGTTTCTTCATTACATATGCCTGTGTGTGCCTGCACCTTTCTTGTATGAACCACCCTAATATTTCTCTTCCTTGGCTCGTTTAACTTCCCGCTTATCAGTCGTGTCTTTAGCTTTCTAGTATTTTATGTTAGTTTCTACTTCATCACAACAGGTTTCTTCTAAGGTGCCTTCTTTTGGCCACCTTCTGTCTCCACTCACAGACACACACAGACACACACACACACACACACACACACACACACAGCTCCACTGTTGGTCATGTGCGCTCACTCACTCACTCAGCCCCCACCTTTTTTTCCTCTGACTTTAGAATGCGGTCGCGCGCAATGCTCCCTCTTTTATTTTATTTTACTAACTCCTAAAGGAAACAAATATGGGATTTAAGAACAAGCTAATTCAATCTAATTCAACTCAATTATCCTCACTATTTATAATTAGCAATATGTTTAGCTTTATTGGGAGAATATTATTACTGGTCAGGGTGCTTTTGTACAAAAACATCCTGATAAGGTCTTGTCCTTTGATTCCTTTAATTTTCCAGAGACAAGTTAAAATCTGGCCAACCTTCCAGGCTCATGGTCATTATCAGGGAAGTTCTTACAAGGAAAACATGCTTTTGTCCTCTCATATATTCTCCTCTATTGGCTGTTTTCTCATTCCCCATCTGTTATATACACTGGCTTAAGAACTGTTCTGTGATAGATTAGTTTAAAGGCATTGAATTATTTTAACAACAGGCAGTTGTCAGATTGTAATTATTATTTACAGTTTATTTGTTTTACATAAAAAGCGGTTTTATACAGCACTATTTACACTATTATGGCCAGTTCACTGTCCCACTGGGTCATAGTGACCACGCGCTTCCCTGTCAACGTTCGTATTGGCCTGTCAACTGCACGTGAGAAATCAGCTCTCTTCCCTTTCAGACCCCCACTTCACGGAAGTACCCCAGCATCTTCTGACGCTTCTGAGACTCAGGGCCATCCCCAGAGGCGTAAATCAGTTCCCTGCCCGTTCAGACCCCCACTTCACGGAAGTACAAGTGCCCCAGTATCTCTACTGAGACACTTCTGAGACTCAGGGCGGTATCCACAGAGGGTCAGCTCCCTGCCCGTTCAGACCCCTACCGTGACTAGGTAGAGCGGTACTAGCTTAAATAGAAACGACGACAACTTTCACAAACATAACTACTAAACACCATTATCTTTGGACTGTATAAGTCCTCTCTACACTTATGCTTAAATGTCCACACTATTTTCATCTGTGTGTCATATACTTCCCTACATGCTTTACCTTTATTTATCTTTTCCTAATGTCATCCAAAATTACTACCAAAAACACAAAAACATGCAGTGAGCCACCATGCAATGCATACACTTTCAGCCACCGTTCATTAACCCTCTATCCTATTTCATCCTTCACACATGCAATACTTAAACATACAGTACATGAAATAAATATTTTGCATGAAGACCTGCAATGTTCAATTAATATATAGTATATTTTTTTTTAGTGTACTGCTTTTCAGTATTTTACTCAATTCTCATGCATTATCAATTTTTCCAAATTCAAATCAGTTTCAGTCTAGGTTCTTTTGGAGAGAAAAAAAAACCTTTTCAGTTACTTTTACCTGGACAGACTTCTCCTGTGTCCCAGACACTTATCAAATTAGCAGAGTTATAATTAATGATCTGCTTACTGCGGCCGCAGGCGTCTGGGATACAGGGTCATCCCTCCAGGCTTTTCATCCTCAAGGTCTTTTCACTCCTGGCTGACTCGCCATTAAATGTTGAAGAAAAAATGCCCCGACCCTGGGCCAGCAAAAGACAGGGCGTCCTCCTTCAGCACTTTCACCATTATAATAATTAAAACTATTGGGTATTATAACTATTAAAAAACAGGTTAAAAAAATTGGTAGAGCTTCATCACAATTCTCTTTCATGTTTGTTACCCTCGGTGGGCAAAATGCCCAAAACTCATTATTTTCTTGCAAACTCAGCGATTACGACTTATTTTGGTCCTACTTCTGACAGATTTCTGACCTTCCATTTTGAGCCTGGAGGCAAACCCACCGTTGACGCCAAAACACTTTGTGCACACTCTCAGCCTCGTCTGTAAAGCCTCAACAGTCTCGTCCTCATGTACCAGCCCCTTCACAGCTCGTTGTCCTGTTCCTCCATGCTGGAAATCCGCTGCCATGCTTCACTCATCTCTAGTGGGCTTTCCCTCATTATGCATTAGACACACATCATTTTATGACAATTAACACTAGCTTGTGTGAAGGAATAACTGATCTATTTGATTTATACTCTAACCAAAAATATCCTAGTATATGAACATTTTGTGTAAATACACAATATATATTTGTCTTAGGTTATACTTTTATAAAAACAAGCTGAAAATGTATCCCAACAAAATGTATGTATATGTTTATTATTGGAAATATATTAACAACACAAACCCTTACAGGTACTGCATTTAGCATAAAAAAATTGCTCAAATCATAATATGGCAAACTGCAGCCCAACAGGCAACAACAGCTTGACCTGACTATGACTTGCCCCAAACTGCATGTGATTACAATGAAGTGGGCATGTCTGTAAAGGGGAGACTCGTGGGTACCCATAGAACCCATTTTCATTCACATATCTGAGGGTCAGAGGTCAAGGGACCCCTTTGAAAATGGTCATGCCAGTTTTTCCTCACCAACATAAACAAACCACAGCGGGCTGAAACGAGAAAGTAGAAAACGGTGGAGGGTCCACGTGGATACAACCTGCATCTTCCCATTTTGAATCCAAAGTGGTAAACACTACACATCCAGTAAAGTATGGAAACACTTTGGGTTTCAAAAAACACAATACATATCGGCACCCAAGTATCGTGATAGTATCAAATCAGGAGATATGTACTCATTCACACACCAATGGCACAGCCTTTGGGAGCAATTTGGGGTGAAACATCTTGCTCAAGGACACTTTGACATGTGGAGCCGGGGATCGAACAGCCGACCTGCGGATAGTGGGCGACCCACTCTATCTCTGAGCCACAGCTGTCAATGCGCCCTTTAAATAGCAGGAAAATACTGCACTAGACTTAAGACCAAGTTTTTGTTGGTCAATGGCTCAATCGCTTTCTGCTGCCTCTAGATAGCAATGCACCAGCAAAGCACCTGACCACACCTCATTTTAAGACCAACACGCCCATGGGTGCACAGATGGGCGCAAATACATTTGCAACTTAGACAACGTGGGCGTGAAAATGACAACCGCGTCAGTCTGACACTAGCAATGACAGTAGCGCTGTGCGCCACTTTGCGACGGGTGTAAGATAGGGCCCATTGTGACAACAGTTTGGGGAAATGGAATAGAGTTCACTAACTGTCTCTAAGTAGCTGTGAAGAACTATAACAGTTTCACAGGGAATTATTTATATACACCAGGCAGCAATCTTAATAAAGGCAAACAGACAGCACCAAGCTGAACTTCTTTTCATTTTGAATCGCTCATATCTGTACCTGAGGCACTGCTGGCAACAAAAACATCACACAGTAGAAATATGATTAAAAAAAAAGCATCTCTATGCAGCAGATGCAGGATTAAATGTAATTATCACAACAGATAAAATGCTCTCGTCCTTAAGCTCATGTTTCCATGGCCACTGGCCTAAACATGATGACATATGTGGGCTAGGAATAGTTGCAGTGCTCCACAGATTAGAGACAGCCAAAGAAGAGAAACATGCACGGCTAATGTGCGTTTAGTGAGATGTGAATCCCTCATTGTTGTCGGAGAGAAAAATAAATAATTGCATTTCACTGACAAAAGAGTTGGCCAAGGAATATTTTAGTCACCTGAGCTTTCCAAGTGCAGCATGCCAGGTTTCTCAGAACAGAGGAGTTCATTAATTAAATGAGGTGAAAAAAGACTCCATTCACTAAAGCCTCTAATTAAGGAGAACATCCCAGCTGTTTTGTCATGATAATGATGGCAGCCGTCTGTACAACAATCTGCTGATTTATGTGAGCAGGTCCGACTGGTACCTACAACACTGCCACACGCTGTTAACGCTGAACAATTCCAGGACACAGGTGGCTGCATACATTATTAAGCACAGAGTTACAGTTAACTAAACGGTGTGTGTTTACAAAGAGAACATAATCCACAGACATCTGGCATCCACCTCTATCCACGGCAACACGAACAGTCCTGTTAGTGCCCTCGGCTACACATTCCCCAACACAGCTGTGATGGGTTAAATATTCACTCTCTTCAGGCCAAACGTGGCCTAGTTCAGTTAAAACCCCCAGCTGTGATGCCTAAGGTGAATCACACACACGCCCCCCCTCCCTCCTTATTATCTCGACAACAAACGAGGGTCAAACAAGGATCACCAGGCCCAGGGGGGGGCGTCGTGACCAGACGTCATTCCAGTATTCAGTTTGGGTGGTTCTGTTACGTTTGACACAAATGTTGCTTTGAAACCTTTCTACTCTAGGCGTCTTTCTTAGACTCTGTCTAAACAATCTACGGCCTTTAGGCCAGCCCGTTCTCATTCCCTGGGTGTCTAATAGCGAGGCTTTGTCACAGCCGTCGGCGTTTGATTCCACCGCCGAAGGCACCCTTAGCACCAGTATGAGATGCGTTGGGCTTTACATTAACTGCAATGAAAACCCTTCCGCAGCAACAGTTCAGGGAAACAGCTCAGGGAAAGTGTGCCGTGGTAGTGACGTAGGTTACCAGTTTCCGACTTCTTTCGGACTATTTTTATGCCAAAAGCAGTACCTGTGAGGATTTCTGGACAATATCTGTCATTGTTTTGTGTTGCTAATTGATGTACAATAATAAATATATATGTTCATTTGCATTAAGCAGCATATTTGCTCCCTCTTATGTTGATAAGATCTCCCTTTAATGTACATTTTGAACAGTGAAAAATGTGTGATTCATTTGTGATTAACTGTGATTAACTATGGACAATCATGCGATTAATCGCGATTAAATATGTTAATCGACTGACAGACCTAAAAATGAGATTCAAGGATACATTCAAAACATTTGGGGCTTCAGCTCCAGCAAAATGACCTGGGGTCTCATTTATAAAACAGAGTGTGTGATCCATACTAACTGAAACTGTGCGTACACACACCAGCAGGTGATGTTCCCTTTATAAATCACAGTCCACCTGGAAATGTGAGCACGTTGATCCACCTCATATTCCGCCCTCCACACGCCCACATTCAGCGATAAACGGTCGATGCAAAGCACCTCATGAATGTTTCTGCATATGAATGAGCCTGTTGATCAGTGGATCTTTACGGTGAATCACAGCAACTACCGAGAGGAAGACCAAGAAAAGGAGTTTTTCTGACACAGAGACCGAGGTGTTGTAGGTGAGGAGCTCTCTGAACACTCGTTCCCTCCTAATTCTTTCATTCCCCTAGTCCTCAGTACCGGTATACCCAGCATGCAGCATGTTACGAGTGTCACTGCAGTGTTTATATGTTTACAGCAATCAGACTGATTCATTCACTTGTCAAAATGATCAAGACAAATCAGTGATATCCATCACGCTGGATATCGTTAGAGAAAGGAAGTTTGATAGGTGAACACTAGTTATTTATTTATTTAAGTTTTTATAGTGAACTTGTCCTGAATTATGATTAGGACTGATAATAATAATGAGGATATGGAGTGTACCGATTGTGTGAGAGCTGTCACTGGCTTTATTTACACACTTTGTTCATTTACACAATCCATACTGGTGAAGATGTGCCGGGTGGAGGTGACTGGTGAAGCAGAGTGGCGCACCGTGGTGGCGCACTGGAGACAGTCTGACAGTTGCATCGGATAGCTGCTTTCATTTTGTCTATATGTATACTGTATCTGTCCCTATCTAATAAACCACAAATAAATGAATAAGTCATGTCATGTTCACTGCAGCGATTTGACACAACAACTTTATGAAAACGAATATGGTACTTAGTGATTTCTGCACTCTATTAGAAGATCTTATTAAAAATACTGGTGCTCTGTTCTGCCATTCTTTAATGCTACTTGACATAATCTTGGATTTCTACAACCGATGATGTTGATTTCAACAGCTGCTCCACAGCTGACTGCGACTGTCGGTAGTCCGGCCCTCTCCTCTGAGCTCCGCTGGTGGTGGGGACCGTGATGGTGAGACAGCGCTGATGAGATATTGAGCGGAATTTGAGTTGGCTGATATATTTTACATTCGTAAGGTGCTGATGGAATGGTCATGGCTCACAAGCACAAATAACACTGCTGTTTTAAATGTTTATGATGAAGTGGATATAAGTATGACGTGAAGTTAAATGAGAGACATCATTATAGGTATAATGACATTTAATGTCTACAGTCTGACTTCAATTCACCACCTCACCATCTGCGTCTCTAGTTCCCCCTACCTCGGTGTCTCCATAATGTGCGTACGCACGGGTCAAAGTTTCCGTACCGGTGCGCAAATTCTCCCGTCAAGCTTGTTTTTATAGATTACAACTGTTGCGCAGGAAGTGCCGTATGCACATTTCAGGCCCTGTTTTGTGCGTACGCAACGGTTCTAAATGAGACCCCTGGCGACGCTGACATAGAAGAGCATAGGCCAATGTGCTGGGGCTGAGACCCAATTTAACCCCTTCTTCTACCGCAACTCTTCTTCCTTTGCCAGCCCCTTCTCTATCTCCAACTTAAAGAAAAACCCATTCCAGTCACATCACCTTATTTCCCTATGACAGAGTCACAAAAAGAAGGGTTGGGGGAGGTTCACATAATTAGTCCTACACTTCTGTCTAAAATTCTGGTTTTGTCACGGTTTTGGTGTAAAATATTTACATGTGTTGTTGATATACAAGAACCATATGACACCTGTCATAACGGCTGGCCCAATTATTGTTTTATGTAAACCCCTCTGTTCCATTTTCTAAAGTCCAACATCCGTTGACGCTCCAGAAAAGCAGCATATCTGTCAGAATCCCACAACTTGCACATCCCTCTACAGCACCCTGACTGTCTCTCTGGTCTCATGATGACACATTGTTCTGTGGTCGCAACGTTGCAGTGGACAAAGGGAAACTTATTATAGAGGACTTTTATGACCCAAAGCCCTGGCTTTATAGATATATATTAATAAGACGTTCCCTGGTGAGCCACAGCTACAGAGATCGCCTCATAGGCTGAGGAACATGTGAAGTAACACACAAAAACACTCCAAGGCAGGCCTCCAAATTCATTTCTTGTGTGGCCTGTTTTTGTGCTGCACCATGATGTGTGATGAGGGTGTCACATGACCCATATTACACAGGTATCACACATAGCAGAATGTTTTTTGACTTTACACCACCTTGATGAAAGCTGTTCACAGATCTAGATTAGGACCTAATTATACTCCCTGCTGGAGTGATAATTGAAGTGAGAATATAGAGCAGATTGGAGCAGATCTGCAGAGGGATCTGGAGTATAGAGAATGTGCTTTGGGCTTTACTTCACATTCAGCTCTATTTAAGGTTCTATTTAATGTTTTATTATGCTTTATGTAAAGCGGTTTGAATTGCCTTGCTGTTGAAATGTGCTATAACTTGCCTTGCCTGTTAAATATATATATATATATATATATACTGTATAAACATTGCAGACTAAACACATTGTTATTGTGTAACCAATTTCAGACTGAACATTTCTTTTTTAGTGTTTATGTTCATGCCTGCGAGGCTATAATTTATCCACACACACATCTCACCAAGTCAACTCATTTGTACAGTTCCAGATAAAGTGATGGATTACAGGCTCCTATATGAGTTTATAAAATGATCAAGCGTTCTACTCTCACAAAATCCTTTCGCTGCTTACAGAATCATCTCAAAAATGTCTTTGTTGGTTCCTGACATGCTGGAAAATACAAGCTTTTCTTTTTTCATCTCTGGATTGTCTTGTTCAAATCACTGATTTTCTATGTTTGCATGTTTTAATCAGTATTCTTTTATTCTTTTATCGAACATTATTTTCTTGCTGCAGTTCGTCTGTGGAGATTAATGAAGTTGTATCGTCTCAGGTCTGGCCTTAGTGTTGCATCTTTAGCTCCTGCCACTCCTGACACTGTGAAGTTGTTAAGAGTGCATCTCTCCCAAGGCTTTAGGCCAATCATACCTGGTTTCTATAGAAACTACTGGCTGTTACTGTAAAGGAAGGAGAGTATAAAAGACAGAAGTCAAGGTTTATCAAGTGGAGAAACCTCCAACAGTCCTCAAACAGCTCACATCTATTATTCCAGAATGAAAGTTCAATTGAGATGAATAAATTCTAATTC
>CAKALG010010786.1:0-11114 GCA_916700815.1 Helicolenus hilgendorfi
AAGCCGGTGGCTTTGTCACCGCACACGCCACAGATCCGCGGCACGTTCCTATCGAACTCATCTGGGGCCAGAGTGGACGTACTCACAACTGTGGACTCCATCACTAAATAAAGAGAGGGCAAATGGAGAAAGAGAAATAAGAGAAAGGGGGGGAAAAAGACAAACTCCTGGTAATACAAACTGTTCACTTGCTCAATAACTTAATAACAAAAAAAGAGGAAGAACATGAATGAGGCCCTGATCCGACAGAGCGCGCTTAGCAGTCTGGAGCGGCTTTTTGTAATTGTTTTAATGAGATTGAAGCATTTTGCAAGCTGCTTTTGTGTTGCTGAGCACCTTGCATTTATCCACTCCTTGTCTTATCTCGCGCTTTTAAAAAGGAGCGTCCTGAATGCTTCGAGTTGAAAAAAAAATCAACTCAGAGTGGAAAAGCGCCTGACGTCATTAGCATTTCTTCTCATTATGGTGATTTTTTTTTACTGGATTTTGCTTTATGACTTTACCAACCCTAGTTACCATGACCTGAACAGAAAGGTAAATTGTTTTCATTCATTTAAACTGTACCATTAACTAAATTATTTGGGTCACGTACAGTTCATGGTTTGTAATATGGTAACATTAGCACTAATTTGGTGGTTGCCTGTAGAGTTGTTCCAATATCAATACCAATATCGGAAATGCGTCCCATACCACCAATGACTTTTAGAAAAAAATCAACTTGTTTAACCGGAAATCAAATCTTCTTCGTCGCTCCAAAACAACAGCCTTCCATGTGCGGTCGTTCTGGATGCGTCATCGCTTCCACTGGCAACTACTGTTTTAGAGCAGCGAAGAAGAACTGATTGCAGGTAGTTTTTCATGTGACGACGACAAACAACAACAGTGCGGTGCTAATGGAGAGTGTAAAAAATGGTATCTGAACATCTCTACTTGGTAGCAACATATAAAATAAAACGATGCAGTAAACTGTAAAACATGCTCTGTCTGATCACGGCCTTTTTAATTCAATTAATTAATTAAAGAATATTTTCTTAAATTATAATCTGTTCAGTGCTGCAGCTCGCAAGACATATGACAACAAAATAATATAAGTCATTTAAAATGACCCGTCAAAATAGTAATAATAAATAAGTGATAATGTTTCAAGTTGCTATAAAAACTCCTCACCAAGTAAGACACGTCTCTTTTCACATGTCTTCATGTCAACTAAACAGTGTCCCTTCTAGAGCTGTAACAATTAATCGATAGTTGTCAACTATTAAATTAATCGCCAAGTATTTTGATAATTAATAAGTTTATCAGTTTGAGTATTTTTCTAAGAAATAAAAAGTCAATTATCTGATATCAGCCTCTTAAATGGGATTATTTTCTGGTTTCTTTACTCCTCTATGACAGAAAACAAGACATTTGAGGACGTCATCTTGGGCTTTGGGGAACACTGATTAACTTTTCTTTCTTTTTTTTTTTTTTCTTTTTTTTTACTATTTTCTGACATTTTACAGAACAAACAACTAATTGAGAAAATAATCGACAATGAACATAATTGTTAGTTGCAGCCCTTATCCCTTCCTTCAGGACACATTCAAGTCCTCAGTCTCCCCCTTTGGAGGCTCAACTCCAGTGTTTTTGTCCAGGGGCGAGGAACTGGAGCCGTATGAATCAAGTGGAAAAAACTCCAAAAAGCTGGATCTGGGTTACATTTGATTACATAGTGCTTTGAGTATTTATTTCATTTAACAGCCACGTGAGAGGGAGGGGAAAAAGTCATGTCACCGCAAGGCTAGCATCCTCATAAACAAACAATCACTGTCCTTTTCACAAAGCTCCTTTCTTATTCTCTTCTTTGCTTCCGCTGCAGAGTGAAAGCGAAGCAAATGATGAAAGGAGGGCCAAGGGACGGGAGGCGAGGGTTACTAATCCGATACAAACCTCAACAAACTCACAAATCAACAGCCAAAGAAGTACGGGCCCAGCTGAATAATTTAAAATGTTTTGACAGATCACTCCATCACTCATGTCTAATTAAAAACCAGTGATCCTGCTAAAAGTCTCACATACTCCTGTAAATGCAACAACTGTATTCGTATTCATGACTGTGAACATATGAACAGTATGCCTTTAAACCAAATTCAGTCCATGGCCAATTCTATTAACAGGACATGTCCTTATTTTTTATACCAAAAGGTCAAAAGAAGAAAGGAAACAGAGGATCTTTTCAATTCCTCACTGCTGCAGGCATCATGGACAGCAGTGAGTCAAGCCTCTACAGTATGTTGACGTCTTGTATCTCAGCACCACATGTTTCAACCAAGAACATCTGATACAACGACTCGTCACGGTACAGTGAGACAGTAAACATGCACACGACTGGAAGGACCAGAAACTGAAAGCAAATATTTGTGGAGGGAATTCAGCAGACAAGTTGAACTGAACTCCCGATAAACAACGGACCACAGAGAAACTCATAAGTTAATGGGATATCACTTCAGACTATTCATTCTCATCACTGAGCCCCTGAAACAGTGAGCTATGGCCAGCTGATGTAAAGAAAATTCAAAGCAGAGCGGTGAGTTCTCAAATTGTACAGAAAAAGAAGAAAACATGTAGTGACTTAAATCTACATTGTCATTTAATTTGCTCTCAGTGGAACATTTACCGTACTGTGTTTTATTATTAGATAGCTTCTGGGTGCTAGGCAATGTAGCTTCAAGAAGCCGACAGCAAGGACTACAGTAGGCGATGGAAGGATATAGTCACAATGATAATCTTACTTAGGTAATTTTTCCCATTGGGATGCTAGACGTCGTATATATCAAAATAAATAACACCAAAAGCTACTCCGGGGCGGCACGAAGCAGAGATAATATAAACGTTTCTTTCTCCCACCCACCATCGCACACAACCCCCCTGTGCAAAGGTAAGGTAAGGTACACATGTTGCGTCAAAGGTCCTTCAGAGGGACATACCAGGTTATAAAGGGCTGCAGTAATCAATCACCAATCATATTACACAAATCTGTCTTCATGACAGCGTTACAAAAGGTTTATCCATGGACACATCAAGATAAGGCCTACAGACCGTTTACAATGCGATAACACTTTCCATCCTGGTGATGTGATATGAACAGACGCAGGTTTTACACAAGCTATTGTGAGCAGAGTTTGTATGAAAGAAAGCACCAAAAACGAACAGGATATTTCCAAAACGTCCCATAAAAATACTGTTTTCTGCAATTGAGGCTTACCAAACTTCCTGGGTAGAAGTGTCATGGTTCTTTGTTAAAAAATAATTTCATGGAAAAACACAACTTCTATGTAAGGTCAGTCACTCACTCAATGACATCATTACCAATTTGTCCAAGATGATATATGGACATGACCTTGATCATTTTTACGTTATCGACTTAACGTACAATATATGGACACGACCTTGATCATTTTATCGTTATTACCTTATCGTACGATATATGGACCTGATCTTGATTATTTTTGTCAGCAAGAATATTGATAATACCCGTTGACGCGAGTGTTTGTTTACATAAGAATGTCACCAACATTTAAGTCAACATGACGCCAGAAAAAACAGCATTGGCAGCACAGGCTTGGGCATTGCAAAGACATTGCGCATTTTTGTTGACAAGAGTCCACTTTATTTATTGTTTTGGTTGTGTGGTTTTATTTAATTTGTTTTATTTATTTAGAATATTTTTTCACATTATAATTTTAATGTCCGAATCTTCTTAAGAATTAAAAGTTCATTGCTCTTTGAAAGGGTGTACTTTCATTATCATGCTGGTATATTATAATTATATCAGTGTCATAAAATGGTCTTAAGATGACAATAATTTTGTTGAACGCAATTATTTCTGGGACAATATATCTTCCAAAAAAGCAAGTCGTTTTCCTTGAAACAAACGGAAAGTCAATGTGACGGGCATGTGTGTGTTAAAACATGATCACTTTGGTACTTTGTGGCGTAAACAGTCGTACGAGTTGGCCCATAAACACAGAAATCGCAGTCAGGTAATGTGAGATTAAAAAAAAAAGTCCAGTGGTCATTCTCACTTTCTAAAAAAAAACAAAAAACACCTTCTGGAGTCCTGCTGACATTTGGAGAGGTGACACATCATCAACATACAGAGTACATCTATGACCCAACAGAAAAAGTGCAGCATATACAGCTGGTTTAAATATATAACTAGTGTTGTGACATACTGTAGCTACAAAATCGTTATTGACATCATTGTAATGTTACACAATAGTGACCAGTATAAATGGCACAGCCCTTAGCAGAACATAAAATCTGTTCTACTGCATGTAGTTAAACTAATCCCAGTGGGCATTCACACTCATCACTCACTGTGAACCAACAGGGAAAACACCCATTTACCTTACCATATCATCAACTGATCAGTGAAGCCAGTCCTCTGTGATTGCATTCAGCCCTGACAGGCCATTACACTAAATGCACCGTAGTATTGAGAGAGCGCTAAATAATGCATGAGGTTATTAGACCAGATCTGTACTCATTCCTGTCTCGGGGCTCGCAAAGCCAAGGAACAGGTTTTTGAGCTTTAGGCTTCTACTGAACGTCTCACTCTTGAAGGATATACATATTGTGTGTACATCGTTCGGCAGCATCAATCAAATCTGTCATTGCAGTAATAATGCGCGACATCACTCATGTATCATGTGTTACACTGACATAAAGCCTAAGGATAAAACAGTAACACTGTGATTTCTGATTAGCTTACAGGGTCTAGTCCTGCTCCATGACTGGCAACTAAACATTTTTTTTTACCGTTTGGTATAATGATTGTGCTTGTAGATTGTAACTAGACTATTTTACCAATAAGAGTACCACTGTCATGTGTTTTGAATAGTGTATTATTATGAATGTATTACTTTAAACAACTTGGGAGTCCAGCAACTTTTGAAGCGAATGTTGAAGTCTAACCTGCCTTCTCAGGTGGTAAACAGATTTGTTGCTCCCTGAAAAAAGGAGCAGCATATGTTTTGGAAGAGATATGATGTTAAGAACACACTGAGCTTACAGAGAGACACACACTCAGCTGTAGAAGGGTTTTGAGACGTTTCTATCGATTTTTTTTTTTTTTTTACTATGCCGGGTTGGTCAAATTGCTGACATGTTGAGCGGTTATTAGGATGTGTCTTCTGTCCATTACATTCCAGTCAGGCCAACGTTTAAACCACAGCAAGAAACTTCCACCAGCTTTAGTAAGTTAACCAAAAAAGGAAGGTAACCTGCAATATTAGCCATTATAGCAAAATATCTAATCTGAAAAATGGCAACCACAAAAGAAAAGTATTCCACAATTCAATTCATGCGCTCTAGTCAGTAATAATGAGTATTGAGGAACAGTAAATAACGTTATCATGATGTGTTCAAATTTAATGTGGTTTTTGGGAAAAAACTTGAGGCGGATCATCAGTGATTAATAATAAATTTGCAAAAAAATGTTAAAGTACATGGGATTAATTGTTGTTCATTTTTTTTTACCATGGTATCAAATTGGGTATCGAAAATTGTGGAATTTCACACAACAATGACTTCGCTGCACAAGCATCATTTACAAAGAAATAACTGATGACCCTTGTTATCTTTGGAGTCTCAAAACAAAGCAGTAATTTTTAAATCTTTTATCTGTCCAACGCAGTTATTGTTCACACTTCTTTAAATGCGGTTGAGCTTCATACAGGGATATAAAAAAAATGACTTTTGGCTTTAGTTTCTGGATTCACTTGCATCTCTACACTACTTCTATCGTTGGATATTTGGTCTTTATCACAGATACAGTATATTACAACAATCACATGTACATTATTTTTCAATGAGCGTCCACTTGTGTTTTACTTACATTAAAAATGGATATGTATGTAACTTAAACAGGGGGCAAAAAGCTTACATAAAAGAAGATAAAACATGGACAATCATAGTCTGTGAATGACAGCGAGAAGTTGCACGTATTCCATGTAAAGTGGAGAGCTACTGAGGGTAATTAAGAAAAGCTCATCTCAACCACATGACTAGTATGAGTAGGAATGAGCTTTAACCAGCTGAAGGAGACAAATCTCTTAAACGTGAACAACTTCTACCTAAGCGCTGTGGTTGCTACATTAGTTTATGTGAAACACTTTCAATCTCTTACGTTGCCTGGGGTGTTTATTGAATGTGCTCTCTCTCTCTCAAAGCCATGGTAACACAAGTGTACACAAGTGATTTCATAGTTAAACTACTACATACTTAATATTAAGTACAAAAATGCTGGTTTAAGGCCTTTACACACTGGGAGCGTGATGAATGAAACAACACGAAAATGCGAATTACTCGCCTGTGAATATTACACAGCAAAACTATTCATACCGGCAGTGATGCAAATTTGCAATAGTTACAACACTTTTTCAATGATAGATTTGTATAGATTCACGCAGGCATGGGGCGGAGCAATTTTGAACTGATATTGCAATTGCGATATGTTTTGCGATATCAGAGGCTATTACATAATTATTCTCATCTTGAAAAACATTTAAATGATTACGGTGTGATTTTTTGCAGGGATCTATACCAAACAAAGATGTTTTCTTAAGTCTGTAGAATATGATGTGTAGGCCAGGACATCTCTGCAGCATGACAATATTTAATTTAAAAAAGGTATTTTGACACACATTTCTCCTTTAAAAAATATACCTCAATTATTTTTATTGAAGAACAAACACTGTAACTTGCACACTTTGCTAATGTATATAGTGGATTATTCTATGTTTATAATTTAGATTTTTTTATGCTAGTTGTAGTAGTCATGTATATTTATATTGTATTCCAATATTTTAGTGTTGACATGTACATTTTATTTACTGTTCCTGTGCATTGCTTGGATAATCTGCTGCTGTAACAGAATAATTTCCCAATTTGGTCTATCTATCTATCTATGTACCTCCTACCATTTGAAAATTGCAGTTAGCTAGATTTCAATAATTAATTGTGCTGCGCTAGTCTGGCAGTCTGTCTGAGGTAAATTGTGGTACAGCCTAAACTACTGCAAGCTATTTTATTGTGTTTCCTTTAACGAAACGCGCCATGTGAATTGCGCTGCCTTTGTGATTAATAAAGTTTGCCGTCTTGGTTCAGATTACGGAGCATTCGTGTTGTTCTCACAATGTGACTGGTTGATGCATTTATTCGCGTTGCAAAAACTCAGAAAAATAAACCTTGTCCTGAAAAAAATTATGTTGCTTTTTCGCCGTGTTCTGTGTGAAAGTGTTCATGACAAAAACAACAGTACAAATAAATATATTGCCTTGCAAATGAATCACACACCAAAAAAAAAAACACCCCCAGTGTGTAACAGCTTTTATCATGGTAACATTGAATTTTGTTCCTATTGAACGTCTACCAAATATACTGCAGCACAATTTCCTCTGGATTCTACAATCTTCTCACCATGTTATTGCGAATGTCACATGGTAGGCATGCTTTTACTCTGCTTATGTGTCCATTACACCTCACTACACATATAGCTCAGATGAGCTCTCATCTATTACCCTCTGCATGGCCGTTTGCAGTCAGAGAGAGGAAGTGCCGGCCCACATGAGAGAGCAGTGACAGTAGCGCAGGAGGAGGGAGGGATGCACGGGAGAAGCAGGCCAGAGAGGGGTGGGGTGGACGGCATGATGGAGGGATGGAATAAAAACAGATATGGATATATACATAGATACAGCTAGGAGGGGAGGGGGTGACCTCTTTGTCACAGTGACTTTCTGTGTCACAAGGCATACCCTGGCTGGCTGTTGTGGATGTGAGAGACAAATAGTGAGAATTAGAGAAATAGCGGGCACTCAGCAGCGGCCCGGAGAGAGGCATAATCAACACAAACAGCCTGGTTTTGTTATCTAAAAAGATGGCTAAAAATACACAGTCATAAGCCACTTCAATTACTGGCTAAATATAAATAAATGTCTCATCTCTGGCAGCTTCTCATCTTGAGAAGTATCAGGGGAAAAAGCTATTTGCTATTCATGTAGGAAGCACATTTTTAGTATGATTTATCTCTGCTGGTGTTGCTTTACTCCCATTTTTTAAAACAAAGGAGCTGATTTTGGTGGGACGTGTTGTTTAAGTGTGTACACTGAAAAATCTGTTTCACAGGCCAACTAATTTGTATGTATGATAAAACCTGGTATTGATACGTTTAATCTTAATGCAAGTCTATTTTAGCCTTAAAGACTTTTAGATTATAGGCACAGGATGGATCTGATAACTCCTCATGTGACAACCACCACACCCCCCTGCTCATCCAATCAGAAACAACAATGAAGACCAGGACAGTTAATCCGTTTTGTGGTTTATATGGGACGTTGGATTAATCTGATGTTTACTTCCTCAGTTGACCCTTAAAGTGGCAGAAAAATAGAGGGAAATTACTATTTCCCGAAGCCCACATATCTTGTTTCATACGACCAACAGTCAAAAATACAAAGATATTCAATACAAAACTGAAAAAGGCAGCAAATCTGCCCAAAAGTGAGAAGTTGGAACTAGGAAATGTTTGGCATGTTTGACTTTGATTGTTCTTTTCTTTCGGCTAATAAATTAACTGACTAATCATTCCAGCTCTAGTAAACGTAATGACAATTCTTTACAGATACTGTATAAGTTGTGAGAAGAATTGATCACAGTGTAAAGTAAGCACCTAAATAACCCTTACGTAGGAAGTAATTGATGGACTCTATCTGATAAACCGAGGGATAAAAGAAGGAAAAACGATGTGTACTGGAAGCCTGGGGTTTGGGAGTCTGAGTGACACAGCGGCAGTGGTTGATGAGCAAGAGATGAGGCCTGCTGTAATTATGCGCGGTACCGCAAACTGACTCTAGCTTGTCATTTTGACTGGGTGGTGAAAGCTGCAAAATAAAGACGTTACCCTAATTTTGGTGGCGTAG
The DNA here is from genome assembly GCA_916700815.1 of Helicolenus hilgendorfi. Classification (NCBI taxonomy): domain Eukaryota; kingdom Metazoa; phylum Chordata; class Actinopteri; order Perciformes; family Sebastidae; genus Helicolenus; species Helicolenus hilgendorfi. The sequence continues at coordinate 8,961 of CAKALG010010786.1, forward strand.
TTGGAGGAGAGGCTAGGGAGTTTCCTTTTCTTTTTACCCAACAAACTAGCGGAGGGAGAACAAGTGCTACTTAGCATGCAGCGGAGCAGTGACTCATCTTTTCCTCCTTTGATTTATTCACATCATGGCTGAAATGACACGCATGTGTCTCATAATCCAGGGACTGGCGTTAGAACCGGTCCCAAGTTGGATTTAAAGACATGACATTGTCTGCAGAAGCTTTAATGCTAAACATGTGATAAGATTAATGGTCTAGTGCTCTGGGTGGTCTGGACTAAATTAAGATCAACATGTATGAAATAACTGTCATATAACAGAATCTCTTTATTAACCTGAGCCTAACCTACACTACATGACAACTCCAGTGATTAAATATTTATTAATGAACATCTGGCTATTTTGTAACTCATGTGGAGTTGAAGAAATATCCCACCAAAGTATGCATAAAGTGACACAACCTGTGTCACATTTCTCAGTGTAAATTGTTTGCACCATCTGCATCCCGGTGTCCCAAATGGATACCTCTAACTTGCACCTTCTAATTAGTTGACATCGGATGTCAATCAATGCAAAATTACGTCTCGACTACAGATGGTGTGAACCTGAGGGACAGAGAGTAGAAACGTGTTAAGTGCTAATATGAGAAATGGTAACACTTCCTGCCGATGATGTCGCACAATGAGCGTAGAATATGGTAATTCTGCGTATTACTGCTGCAGTTTGAGCTGCTGTGAGATATTCATACAGGGATAAGTGCCAAGGTAGACCATGGCAGGAGGCCAATACCACTCATAAGGTAGCTTATTTCCTTCTGTTCTACTTTCATTTAATTTCAAGCTGCACCATTGTCCAAGTATGTGATTACCAAACAGGAAAGTGGCCATTGGTTTTCTTCGTCAGGTGCTCTGCTACTTACAGAAAAGACATAAGTGAGACCTCAGCTGTAAAAAAAAAAAAAGAAGAAAAAAGATTTGGACCGCAGCCCAGATGTTAGATTAACTTTCATCAAAGTCAATATTAAGTGATTATAAAACCCAGCCTCCACCAACGCCCACCATCTAACAAAACTAATTAAGTGGGGCCATTAGTGCCTGGGCGTTGAAACGAAATGTGATTGAGGCAACGGGGCAAGATGTAACAAAGTGGTTAAAGAGGAGGATCCAGGAGGGATCATTTTAACTGCACACAGGCGTGCAGAAGAGAAATGGGAAAGCGGGAAATAAAAAACCTCTGGCATCACGTCCCAAGAATGTCAGCAATGAGTTTACAGACCACATCCCAACACATAAGAGTCAGAGTCGGAATCACATCCAGACCTATAACAGCACTGGAGGAAAGAGAGGGATCGCTGTGGAACGCCTGAGTGGGAGAAGGGGGCCCTGTCTGACAGTCCAATGAGCATCCTCCGTCTACATCACATGACGCAATCCCGCAAATGGTTCTGAAATTGTTTCATGCTGCCAAAAGTTTCTCTTAAAAAGGGGAAAAAAAGGGAGAGAGAGAGAGAGAGAGAGAGAAAAGACGAGAAGTTGTGGAGAGGGTTGGAGGGAGAGGGGAGAAAACATAAGGCGATGTGTTTTACTGCATACCTCTGGCTGGGTCACTACGAGTACAGAAGAGACATAAAACAAATCAGATCTGGAATGACCCGGGCTGCAGAGAGCTGGGCTACAATGGAAATACATGGGCTTGTGATTCACACAAAGAAGTGCATCTAACCCCACAATAGAGGCAGAAAAAGAGGGTGAAAATGGAAATTTAAAAAGGAGGAGAAAGGTGAGGGCTGAAAAAAAAAAATTAAAAGAAAACATGATCTGGGATTTGTGACAGAACACTCAAATATAATTGGTGTTTAGAAATTGCCTAAGAAAAAAAAAACAATACATGAGGATAACAGAGAACAATGGACAAAAAGAGACAATGTGGACCAACAAAGTAGACAAACTGAGTCTGTAATGCTGCTAAACAACTGGCTGAGCAGACTAGTCCAGTCCTGTCCCTTCGCTTCCCTCTCTCGCTCACTCGCTCTCCCGCAGCCTCCACGGGTCTATCGCATGCTCTTTTCCTACGATCACAGGCAGCATGTTACAGCAGCCGTAATAGCACATGACAAGGTGACCTGTGCCCCACACAGGATGGGCTAAACTGGGGTGG
>CAKALG010010794.1:0-11786 GCA_916700815.1 Helicolenus hilgendorfi
TTTAAAGACAGGTGTGGATATTGCTGTTGCATGTGCTATTACGTATTACTTTTCCCAATCAACAACAGTTTAATTGAAATGCTCCGGTCTGTTTTGTTGTGTGGCAAATTTATTTTTGCTGTAGTACAAAAAGGAGAACTTAGATATTTGTTATTGGAGCACATTTTTTCAGTTAATTGTGCCTGTTGTGCCTTTTCTCTGATATAAGTGAGTCAAGGTTCCACCCTCAACTTTTATTTAGATTTTGTTCATGTTAGAGCCCTACAAAAACAAAAATTGGAACCGGCCTCTTTATCCACAGCTTCAAAACCGGTCCATCTCATTCACAAATTGAAAGCGTTCAACATTCAGTCTCGCTACCGGAGTGAACACTACAACAACATATTGAAACCATTTGACTGTAACCATGACCACAATCTTTCCCTAACCTTCAAAATGTTGTGTCCTTCCATAAAGTCGGGGGCTTGCAAGAGACAGATTTAAAAGGAAATAACTGGAGCGCTTTGTTAGCCGAGTTATAGCGCATGCATTTTAACTGCAAAGTTTCAGGTCCTATTACGGCCTTGGGACCTTTGTTGCATGTCATACCCCTCTCCGTCGCTCTCCCATTTCTACACTATCCCCTTTCAAATAAAGGTGAAAATGGCAAAACGAAAAATAGTAAAATAAGGTAACATTTTATTTGGATAGTCTGCCTAAAAATAGTTTACAGAGTATTTGTAAGATTTCAACAGCTTATTAGTTGAGATTCAACAATTCAACTGTTTTGCTTTGTCTGTAGATGTTAAAAAGATTTTCTATAAACCTTTTCAATCTTGACAACACAAACATTTTAAATGGGCCCCTTTGTATTTCCTGTTGAAGTGTTTGTTAATGCAGTATAGCTGACAGGAAGTTAACAGGTTGCGTCCTAAATTCCATACTAACATGCTATTTAGTACGCTAAAACAGTGTGAGATATTTTTTTATGTTAGTAAACCTTAGTATGAAACCAAGAGAACGCAAATTGCATACTATTTCCAATGAAATATTACAGTATGCAAATGCTGGACACTATGGCAACATAAATATCTCCCAATGCAATGCAATTGTGATGACAACGTTCATAACGGACCATTGCGGACAGCTTTGTAACGTCAATAACGCTTCAGTTTAACTGTAAGTATAAGATTCCACCTTGCGAGGCGTAATATATATTTCAAATGAGTTCATGCTTTGATTCTCTCAAATCGTCGTTTTGGTCACATGAGGTTGGCACGGGTTACCATGGTTACATGGTTACATGTCTCCAACCGGCAAGGAGGCTCTCAGGAAGTGGCAACGTACATTACTGCTCAGTGCGTCCAAAAAGATACATACGACACACAAAATTATTATTATTAAATTATTCACACAATAGTATGTTGAACGATAGCACACACAGATGCAGCCTTGGACGAAAGCTGTTGCCCTAGCAACACAATGGCAATGAAAAGGTCTATAAATTATATGTCAGAATACATGAACATATCTATTCACAGAATAATTTAGTTGATAATCTTTCAAATAATTATCTTAATCAATGCGGCAGTGGCCGAGAGTATTGGTGAAGCTCCAAAAAGGCTTGATCTTACACAACACACAATGCAACTCCTTAGCATCTATTCATTAGACCCTTCTTGCCTGGTGATGGCATCCTTTTTTCACAGGCAGATTAGTACTCGTCATGACTCGTAAACTGAGTTTGATATGCAAAATCAGTGGGGACCTCCTTTTAACCATATGAGTTTTATGTTATTGTGTTTGTATTTATTTGAACATATCTGAACCCTCGGTAGTTTTGGTTGGTCATGTGGTTCTTGTCATCACCATGCCATTCAGCCACTCTCACAGTCATGCAGCACAATTCATTGCATGTTCATCCGTCTCTGTTTCCATGTGTTAACGTTGCAAAGTGCTTTGAAAAAGCATTGTTAGTTTTTTTGTTTATTTATTTTGTCTCTGCCTTTGCTGGCACAGCAATTTTGCGTTTGCATTGTTCATAACTTGCAAAGATCAAATTACAGATAGTACCCTAAATGTAGCATAATGTAGTCAAACACTGTCAGACTTTGCATTAGTTTAGATCTGAACATTTTGGACGTTATTACTCTGCATTATGACTTTCCTGCTCGTGCATGAAAGGACCAAACTCAAGAACTTGAAACATTTGTATTCTTGCTGTTTTCCTTCTTCAGATGAAGTGGTGAGACTTATTTTATTGTGTACTAAACAAATGAACAGTTTTATCACCGTTTGTAAAAGACAATGACAACATACTTCCGGATTCATGACATATGAAGACTGATCAGCTTAGCCAACAGCTGCTGCCTTGTAGTGGAGACAGCGTTATATGTGCATGTATTATGGACACCTGCAGGGCAAAGGAGAAGAGAGTGTCAGTCTAGACACTAGACTCATCCAAACGAAGATGGAGGACAATTAGTCATGAGTTTTAGAACAAGTAGAGTTTTTTACAATTTGATTAGAGTGATAGATGGCAAGCGCATACTGTAACAATAATGAAACCAGTCAGATCTGTGAATTATGAAGGGTTTTTTCAATCATGTCGCTTGCGTTTGCTGATGTGAACTACAATTTTACTGCTGTACAAGAGGCGAGATTTTGAAAGGCAAGTGACGGCAGCATCTAAACTCTTATCACACAGTTTTATGACCCAAGTTGTGAGCCAGATTGAGTGAGATGGGAAGGTGCACATTCCTCCTGGAGCAATGGAGTCGGAAAAAATGCCACACACAATGGTGGGAGAGGTTGCATTTCCTCAAGCCTTTTTTGAGAAGAAATCTCCCAGGATGGATGCCATGTTTAGCTACAGACTCTCAGGGGCTCACAATACAGCAGAGGAAGTGTTTGGCATTCTTTCTGCCAGATGCCAGGCCAGTCAAATGAAACCTGAGAAGGCTGACTCACCTGCTATGGCTGCCTGCATCCTGTGTATCTGTCTAAAAAACAAACATTGGCGAAAGAAGGCAGAGGCTCTACAAGGAAGCATGAAGAGAATCATGGAGCATCCCAACAGTGCTCACCATGCAGGAGAGAGCTTAGCAATTAGGTCATATCAGAGGCAGGACAGTTGGCCATCGAGGACAGGACAGAAACAAATGTAAAAATGACATGTTGCTGTGTTACGGGGTGGTTATATGCCAGACTGTTTATTTGCCAGGCGCTGGAGCTGTCTGGGGTCTACGCTTGTTGTCTCACAGTGACGACAAGACTCCAAGAAGTCACTGCAGCTGGCCAACAAATAGTCCAGCACATAACATAATGTAAAACCACAACTTGTTTTGTTTTTTTACACTTTGGTTTCAAAAGAGATGTAACGTGTCAATGAGTTTTAGAAGTGCTGATAGACATATTAGGCTAGCTGTTTTCCCTGTTTCCAGTCTTTGTGCTAAGCTTAACCAACCAGCTCCTTGTCGTAGCTACAAATTTACCACACAGACAGTCGTATCGTCACATCTAACTCTTGAGGAGGCAAATAAGTGTATTCTCCAAAATGTCAATTTATCCAACTATTACTGACTCTAGCAAAGTTCATTTATAAACAGCAAATACAAAATCTATGGATGATTTAAAAAATGCAGACTACAGAAGGCTGCATAGCTTGAGGCTTGACCAAGTTGGCTATCCTCCTAACTTCTATACAGTTTCAGCCGTGCAGGGATTTATAGTACTTGATCTCAAATCTCCAGCCATGTAGTTCAGTTTTTGTTAAAGGTTCTTGTAAAAGACATTTCATATATCATTGAGAAACAGGAAAAGCATAACATTTCATTCATTCATTCGCAGTTCAACTGTGTGTAACCAATAGCAGCATCTTAGCAATGTGTTAAAGTTCAGAGACAAAGAGGCAAAGCAATTCATTCGTATGATCCAAAGCTGCAGTGTGGAGTACAACGGCGTAATAGGGCCATTGTAGATGAAAAATAAATATATTATGTAGTAGAGGGAGGAAGTTAATATTCCAAGAGAAAACTTCGACTTTAATTCTGCGAATATAGTCGTAAATTTAGGAGAAAACTAGAATTACCGTTTCATGGATCTAAGTTGCAGTTTACATCCATGTCTGTAAATGTCATCACTTCATCATTTTATCCTGTTAGACATTTTATTAGCATATAAAATCTTGAGTTATGGCCAAAAACATGTATTGTGAGGTCACAGTGACCTTGACCTTTGACCTCCAAAATTAAATCAGTTCATCCTCGAGTCCAAGCGGACTTTTGTGTCAGATTTGAAGAAATTCCCTCCAGGTGTTCCTGAGATATCGTGTTCACGAGAATGGACCGGATGTATGTTCATATGTACATGTGTATGGACGGACAACCTGAAAACATAATGCTTCCAGCCACGGCTGTCGCCAGCACGGAGCTATAAAAACTGGGATATTCTCTGAGATTAACGTGGTAAATTTATGAGAAAAACCGTGGCTCCTAAAGTAGTGTTATTATGGTAAGGATTGCCTCTTGTCTTAAGCATTGCCTTTAATGTAGAGGTGACTATTGTGTGTGTGCTATTTCTTTCTTTCATGGCACTCCTCACTCACTTGCAGCACTGTATGTTAGGAATAGGTGTTACAGATCAGTTCAAACATCCAGCCCTCAGTCTTTTTTCACAACCCATGGACCACAGCCTCAACCCCAAAGCTACATTTTCCATGACCTTGTAAAGCATCGGGTGAGAGCGATCTGTGTGATGCGTTTTTATGATTTTATCTGCTGTATTGTGGTCAGAACTTGACAAACATCTGAACATGTTATCTGGTAGAGCAGTATGAGTTTACGGTTCCATGAATGATCAAACAGCTCTACGTCTTCGTCTTAGCCAAAGCTCAAATGCAACATGTGGAGGGAAAAAAATGAGAACCAAGGTGCCTTGCAGTCTATATATCCTCAGTCAAGTTCTTCATCCCCGGTTGAATCTCCGTGCTTTATATTGGTGTGATTGGCAGCCACGAGAGCCTTATGAACACCCGGCTCTGTCAAAAGGATGTACATCTCACAACCTGGTCTTTGTGAGGCTTTGCCCGGGAGCAAGGCTGTGAGATGCAGAGAAAACTCTGTGGACAGATCCCACTCATTCTTCACCTCTCCAGTACACCACAGAGGCTCATAGAGAGAGTGGCAGCAGTTTTGTGCATGTGTGTGCATATGTGAAGGTAGATTTTGTGTTTCTCCAGCATGTGATGGGGAATTGGTCTGTATAACGAGCAGATGTGTGTGTCTCTGCTTGCGCATAAGCTGTGGTAGACATGTCGGGGATGTGAGAAGGTAGAGGTGCAGATGAAGGACACATGTGGGAGAAAGAGGGAAGCGACAGTGAGAGACAAAGTTGGTATCGGGGTTTATAATGGGGCACAGCAGACGCCGGGCCCTGGCCCTAATTGATCTCTGGGTAATGCAGAGGGCCCGGCCTCTGGGGCCACTGGAGGGGTCATTAGGATGCAAATATAACGGCGTGTTCCTCCTGCACACACCAGACAGACACACTGACAAAGGAGGGAGTGACAGAAAGAAGAGGTACAGGGGAAACAGAGAAATGGGGTCTGCCTCTTTCTGTCATTCACCTTCTGATCTTTTTTCTGTTCCCCGTATTGTGTTCAACTTGCTGTATAATATAATGTAAGCTTTTCTATTGTCCTGATCTACATATGCTGCTACCTTGACCAGCTCTCACTTAGATATTCTTGCTCTCAATAACAGCAGTGCATGCAGATGAACGGCGCCCCTTTGCCGGGGGTACTCGTTCTCCCACCTGGTAGCGGCAAGGCAGATGCCAGTCTGTATATGTGTCGCAGAGCTGGTTGAAGATCGGAAAAAGTTTCACTTTGCAAGCATTTCGTGACCAGGCATTATTGGTCCATTTGACAAGGGTGCTTTCCCCGTTCGCATTTGTTTTTCATTCAGAGATGACTTTCATTTTCCCGTCACAATATCAATGTGCACGCAGCATCAGCCTCAGGTGTCCAGCCGGAAAGCAGACGGCCTATGAGGCAAATTATAAAGGGAGTTAAGTAAAAAAACAAAAGAAAAATTCAATTAATGTAATTTTAAAATGTTTTTCCATATGTTGTGTATATATATATGAAAAGAGCCTAAATGAACATTGTAAGCGGACTACTTGATTATTATAAGCACATTATTTAAACAGCATTTGTAGAAGAATGATTCTCTCCCAGGCTTTTCGATCCATATGAGCAGTTGATCTCTGTAACCGCGATCGCTATAAACATTTTCCACTCTAATGTTTATTCATCGGTGTTCAGAGATGCTTCATGCCAGATAGTGTTGTCAAAAATATTGAAGTCGATACATATACAATACAAATTTTCTGCAGTATCAATACGCGGGTACCAGCTGCGCTTTCTGCTCTCTCTTCTCTCGACAGCAGGTTGACGCACACACACAGACACACCACTATTTATCTTTTAATTAAAATCCAAAATTTAAGCCCTCAATGTTGTCTCAGTTTTTCCTCGTGGTGTTGAAAATAGTGTTGAATATTGATATTTTTCAAGGTATTGTATCAAAGTAGGAAATTCCAGTACCGTGACAACACTATCGCTAGACTTAGAGTGGTGTAGTTATTTTGTGGTGTATTGGGATAGAAATGAAAAGGTAAAAGCATGCAGTTGATGGAGAATTATTTATTGATATATCCAGAAATGTCAAACCAAACATTTTTAATCCACCGATACCTGCTTACAAAAATGCATAATGGCATTTAATTAAACAAGTATTGAGTGGGCAACCTGATTTCTATATAAACATGTACAGTTTTGGAATCTAATTTCAAACAAGGTTTTGGAGACGAAGATTTGTCATTTACGCTTATTGTGTTTAAACTAAGAAGCCAATGTTGTCCTCAAACAAACCTGGACCTCTGCCCTTTTCAGGATGCATGCTGGTTATCCAAATGCTGGTGCCCCGCCTCTTGTACACATGTCTCTCATTATTTGTCTTTTTCATGTCTCCATTTTTTTAAGACAAAAGCTGAGGATATCCGTGGCAGGGGTTGGCGGCTAGAGGCCAGCGAGAGTGGGGATCGTTTTTTCATTCTCCCTTAATTGACGTGAACAGTTCTTTTGACCCTAATTAGCGCTCTGTAATCTCTCATTTGCATATCACAAAGGCAACAGCATTTGCATATTTGTAAACGAGATGGGCCCTGCATCTGCATGCATTCCCTTGTTTCCTTGCCTTTCTTCTTTGCCCCTCGCCTTTCTCTCTGTCTCCCTCGCCATCTCCCTCTCTCCCTCTCGCATGGGTACAATGCCAGAAAGTGGCAGCGACAACATGGCAACATGCAGACAGGGACAAGAGGCAGGCACTGGTTGTTTGGCACGCGCCCTGGCACGGCCTCTGACAAGGAGAAAATGAGTCAAAAAGGAAGGGGAGCAAGTTTGAAAGAGTTTGTGGGTGGAGGGAAGGTAGAGGGAATATGAGAGAAAACAGAAAAATTAGGACACAAAGGACCAGACACACCAAGCCGACATCAAAGAACTAGAGGCGATGAAGGCCGACTGTTGCGTCTCCTCACATCATCTTTGTCTTAGCCGACAAGTTGCATTTGAACACACTGTAAAGACTACAGCCGACGACCAGTTAGCATGTGCGTTCTGCACCTGTATTTGTCATTCAAAAAGGGAAGCCGGAAGACCGAGGACTGCGGATATAGAAGCCGTTGTTACGATGCGTACATGAAACTAAGTGGCGTTTCCCGACCATTTTCACACCACTCGCACTCAACCCTTAGCTTCATTCCAGATGGCCATGTCGTGAAAATATCAGTGTATTGGATTGACTACATGAGATGAAGATGAAAAATGAGAAGAGCATTCTGTGTTTTTCCTCTTGACTTTACTCGTCGGCTTGCTTTCCTCACTTCTGTTTCTCTTCTCGTGCACTGATTCGCTTAAGCTGAACAGCCAATCAGAGTGATTTCTCTCACCGACAAGCTCTGATGCCGTTTCAACAAACTGAATCATGGAAGTATTTATATAAGTAACATACAGTATTTTTAAGTTGTTTCCTTCTAGCTAACATACATCTGTTCTACTGGAACCTCTTCTCATCTGTCATACTTCCTGTGTGTGCTGTCACTCCCTCAAAGAAAAAGTGGTGCAACCAAACAAACAAGCTAAAGAAGATGAAGTGCTCACAGAGTGACGTTCACACTATCTCAGTGTCATCCTCTTCATTTCCCCTCTTTTCTCTTCCCTGCCCTTTTAAAAAAATGCTCTATCAACAGGAGTCTTCTCGTGTAGCCGTTTGCTTTGCAACACTCATTATTGGTAATCACTACCACTTAGTGCCAGTCGTTGTAAGTCACTATTGACGGCGTGGAAAACGGCCTCATCAAATTGTCCGCTTGTCTTTTGCTCTTTCCTTTTAATTTCCGTGATAAATTCATCGCTTTTTTCAAAATGTCTTACAAGGTCATTGCATTTATCAAAAATGTCCGCATCCCAAGGTGACATCAAGGGACTCTTCCAGAAACTACTCAACCACATTTGGCCCACATTGGGTATCTGATACCTTTAAATGTTGCCAAATGTTTTTCAGTGAGATCCCTCGACGTACTTCACTGTTTTCCGGTAATACCTGTATGATTTCACCTCTCAACATCACTTTTTTTGGCCATAACAGAGGCTGGCATCAGTGTGCCTACAGGTATACTGACATCACTTTCTCTCTCTCCTTTTGACCGTTCTCCTCCTCCCCTTGTCAGTCCTGACCCTAGCGACGCAGCGCTCTATTACTATGGTAATGGGGGCTAATTGAATGGCCGAGGTGTAATGGAGAAGACAACACAGCCTACATTATGATAAGGAGCCTAGACAATACCCCCACGTCCAGGGTCACCACTCGCCAATAAGGTGGGCTTAAAGGGGGATAGATGTCCTTCTTGCCCCCCCATCCCTATCATCTCTCCTTGTGTTTGTTGCTGGCTGTCTCTCATTCTTTCCCACCCTCTTTTTTTTACTCCTGAGGATCCTGCTTGTGTAAGGCTTTGAATCTTAACCCCAGCGCTTATCATTCAGGATTGTCATGGAGTTATTTTGCAAGGTCAAGGTGTAGGCACAAATGTAGTGTGTTGGTAGATACAGTAGGTAGGAGATGTGTGTTTCAGCGTTGGTTGTCTGGTGGTGGGCGGGGAGGCGGAGATCCGCTCACGCAGGTATGATGAAAAATGTAATGGGGACGAATCGCTGTTTTCCATCCTGGCTGCGGCGAGGCCGCGGTGCTGGGGAAGTGAGCGGGCATTCATTTGCTCTCATTCTGCGGGTCCTCTAATGTATTCAACAGGGAAAAGGTACTCTGTCAAACGTGAAAGCGAGGGGGTCCGCTTGTATTTCCTTTTTTGCATACGTGAGATCATCTCCTGATTGCAGTGTTTTGGAACAATGTAGTTGTAAACGCTACGCTTTCACCATTTTGACGCTTTAAATATTCACATGGAATATAAACACCAGACACGCCATCAGTGAAAGCGCTCGAATAAGCAACTGCATATTGCGGGGGAGGAATGAAACAAACATAAAAGGCTGCAGCGAACTTTCACTTTTGAAATAGATATGATTTAGCAAGCAATTAGATCACCATTTAAATTGCAACTTTTAGGTTTGTGGTGGTCGACCATCTCTGGAAGCGCTGTGGAGATTAATGGTAATTTGGGCTCTTAAACAGCTTCCATTATGGTTTGCTCTGGCAAAAGAGAACAATATGGTTTTTCACAACAAGGAGAGGTGTTTCTGTGAGGTGGACCCAAATTCACTTACTGAATAACATTAAAGAGGGAACGTAGAAGGGAGAAAGTGCTGCTCCCTTTGATTTTGTTTATGTTCTGGAAATTGCATCGCCTTTGCAATTAGCCTGTTGCAGTGTGTGAGTCCGTGTTTATGTGTACTTATACGGATAAAAGAATGGGATAGATCAGAGAAGAGGCTGTTTAAGTGTTGTGAGTGTTGTTAGACACAGCCTCTACTTCCTGTTTACCAGCCGCATTAGCGATGCTGGTATTGTGACACTTGGAGACACCTACTGTATCGGGAACTACCACAGAGGTGGTTTTGAGAACTTTGCAAGGTGTTTATATGTTTGTCCGTCTGTTTGTGGACAGATTTTGTAGCATATAGCATCGCAACCATGCCAGATGCAGTCACAAAACTTTACAGGTGTGTAGTTGAGATCACAGTGAGGGCTGAGGTTGAAGATGGTGTGGTCCGAGGATTTCCTAAACCTTGGAAAGACCTGTTAATATTTGGGAGCAGCCTGAACTATAAAGATGATGTATAAATGGTATATTCTGAAATGGCGCTGCCACAAACCACAAGTTGATCATGGGTTTATCACACGGACAAGAACAAAGAAGCATTTACTGTGCAAACAATCAGTTTCTTCACTGTCCTGAATCCTCCACACACTAATTGAATGGGACATTCAGCAGCTAAACCAGGTCCATCATTGAAAGGTCTAGCTGTTTTTGCTCTTGTTGGTATGCCACCAACGTTGGATCGCCAAAGGTCACCTCTTTTTAGTTCCTTTGTGCCCAGATGAACTCCTGACATATTACTCTTAAATTCTACCCCGCAACAATCATGTTTGACTGCTGATTTTCACTCAGTTGTGTGCGTTGTCATTTTTGCTTGCGATGATTGGTCAGCCACCTGCCATTTCTTATCATTTAACACCCTCGTGGTCCTCAAATCATTCCTCACAGTCAGACACTTCAACTGTGTTTTCACATGGTTAAAATATATTAGTTTTCAAAAAATGTCCCTAAGAATGTCTAAACTTCCTGGGATTGTATTTGTGTACCGGCCACAAGAACTCTCCATCGTCTAAATGCCTTTTCTTTCAGTGCTCTGCCTCACCGAGTGAATTACTGCTTGAATCTACAACTGTTTACTCTCTTCCTCTCGACCCACTCCTCATCTCTCCTCCTCCTTCCTCACCCCCCCAACGCCCTCTGCCAGTGTGCCTCTCACCTTTAGCCACCCTCTGCACTTTGTTGATGTGAAACTCCCCGACCTGAGAGACCCAGCGGCCATGCATAAAACATGTCATACAGTGCTCGCGCTGCTACTCAGGGCTAACCACGTTTTCCTTTAGCATTTATACAAAGTGCGATCTTCTTTGACTTTTCAAACCCACAGAAAGAACTTTCAGAAGTTGGGCCCTGCTTTGGCTTTTAGAGCCTCGGAAGTCTCTTAGGTGAGCTGGAGAAAAGGAGTGTGAAATAATGACAGAGAGGTGGACAGAGGGTGGTGTCTTTAAAAACAGACCTTCACAGACACACTGGGTCTGGTTCGAACCCCTGCTTGGTCTCAGCAGCAGGGTCAAGCGGGCTGCACTTCCCAATCTCAGCACTACCCCAGTGAGCAGAGCATCAGTGAGGAAAAACAGAGAAATACAGAAAAAAAAGGGACAGAGAGTGAAGGCGGAGAGAGATGAAGATGAGGGATGGAAAGAAGAGAGGGAGCCGGGAAGCCATTTGAAGCCATCTCCTGTCGGAGGTCTGGGCATCCTCCACCTCTCTACTTCTCTCTCCACCTCCTCCTTCTCTTCATCGTGTTGTTGCTGTGTTTTCCACCCCTGCTGAGGGCCCACTCGCGCCCCCCTGCCTCAACCCCATATTGGATCTCAGTAGGCATTTTGTGCTTTTAAATGAATAGGCAAATGAGAAACGGGGTCCAATCGAAGGAGGGTGAGGGCGGGTAGGGGTAGAAGAGGGGGAAACGAGTA